>JAIFZK010000176.1:4467500-4682500 GCA_027481765.1 Tenualosa thibaudeaui | reverse complement strand
ATGATGTGTGGCAACACAGCACCACTGCAGGGATGGTTAGTGGCCGCCATACCTCGCAACTGGGGGCACAGCAGAGGCAGTCCCTCCAAAAATCACAACATGACAACAACTCTTATTAACAACAAACTAGTCTCTCTGCAAAACACACATACACATTCATCACAATCTACTAAGCACAAGGTGTGTTAAGGACCACACCGGGCTTATGGCTGTATAACCACACGCACACACACATGCCCACACATCAATATAATTAGCTCAAGATGTGTTAAAGACAACACCAGCCTTGTGGTTGTACACACACACACACACACATACACGCATCAATCTACTTAGCCCAAAGTCAGTTAAAGAGCACAGCAGACGTGTGGTTATGGTGGTGACTGAGTGGTCACACAGGGCCAGAGACATTAGCATGTTAATGTGTACCACACGGGCGTTATTTGGACAGCCTAATGGCGCTCCTCAGGCACTTAAGCCTGATAATGGGCCCGAGCACGGCCCTGATGGATGCCCCAAGTCAGGCGCGCTGACACCAGGCAGAGGTGGGACAGGTGGGCACTCGGCATGATGGAACGACCTGTTGAGAGGTGGGAGTAGGGTGTGTGTCTGTGTGTGTGTGTGTGTGTGTGTGTGTGTGTAGGGTGTGTGTACATAAAAAACATTAGGGTGTGGGATAAAAAACATTTGGCCAGACGGCAGCAGCAGCTCGATTTGGAGCTTCCAGCCGATGACACAGGCTGGGAAGAGAATTAGTTTGTTTCTCCTCAGCAAGGTGTTTTAGGGGCTCAAACGGTGGAGTTTAAGAAACAACTGAGCAGAGACAGTGAGAAAATGGACGAGAGTGAGAGAGAGAGAGAGAGAGAGAGAGAGAGAGGGAGGGAGGGAGGGAGGTAAGGGGAGTATGACAGACACACACAATGTGTGAAGCGAGAAGAGAAGATGGGAGTTAGGGGCTGGGAATCTGGGGGGGTTGACAGAGGCCATCGTTTCTCTAGCAGGTTATCCATCATTTACGAGGCACTTTGAGGGGGCTTACCAGATGCTGCTTTTGTGAGCTGAGTTCACCCTTATAAATCAATGTTTGCCCATGGCAGTTATATCTTACCCATGAGTGTGTGTGTGTGTGTGTGTGTATGTGTGTGTGTATGTGTGTGTGCCAGACAGAGTTTAACATGTCTCTCGCCTCCTCATCTGGTGACCTTGAATAGACATACAGGTTTAAATCACTAAGTCTGCAGTATATAGGCTACAGATAAACTGCATCTTAGATAAAATGAAAATTGATGAATTGATTAACAAACCAAAGATGTAGTCATTATCTTTTCTTCAACAGTCTCAACCTCAGAATTTTCTTTTTTTCATACTGTGCTCATAAAAAAAATTATATATTGATGACCATTGGAATTGAATGGATTAGATAATTATATTGTTTTCATTTGTGGGTAACCTGCTAAACAGTGGTAGTAATGGTTCAGACTCATGTCCTCCAAAGAGCAATAATAAAATGTCGCATTGTTCACAAGAATTTCCTGACTGACTACAATGCATTCCTTTCCTCTGAGCATTGGCGGGAGGATCGATTGTGATGCATTTATTCCTCTACGCCTCCACATTTCTGCGGCTCTGCCAGGCGGGTCTCCGCACCGCACCACTACGGCTGTTGATTCAGCATAACCTCCTCCTCCACCTCCATGATGTGCTGCTCCCCCAGCAAATTACCCAGAAAAACAGAAGCTGGCAAGCCGGTCCAGCCAAACACAATTACAGAATAAAAGCACCTTGAGACAGCTCACAGAGGGTGCAGGGGAAATACATACAGGGCCAGTTCTCACCACTGCACTGTCTAAAAATCAGCAGGTTGGACCTGCACACAAATTCAATGGCCCTAAAATCACAAAGCGGTCAAAGATGTCAAAAGTGAGGTCAAAGGTCAATTCATCACTGTTAAAACTCATTCATGTGATAGTTTTGGGATGATTGCATTATTAGATAGATCTTTCTGAGCGTGCTTTGCTATGCAAGGGGTATTTTGAGCCTCACAACACATCCTGACAGTCATTCCAAATTTGAGTGGGAGCCGCACTGAAGCAATAAACGATGACAGGGCTTCCCGAGCGAACACCCACAGTTGAATAAAAGTGAGCTGGAGAGCACTGTGCTTTATTTTTTCCATTTCCTCCTTGGCTCAGGGGAGCGCTAAGCAAATAACAGGGACGCGGTGCAGCGCAGAGATGGAAGTCGTCATGGTAGTAATGCTGTCATTTGCAGCCCACTGCTCTGGGTGGTGGGGGATGGTTGAAGGGATGTAAAATATTTTATAACCGTCATATACCTTTTTTTTTTTTAAGAAAACCTCCAGAGATGCAAAAGTTTTATGTCAAGTCATGGATGAAGAATCGATAGAGGGATGACAGATATCTTTGAACAAGCCAAGCACAGGAATCTACAGTGGACACATTAGGCCATCTGCTGTATTTTTTTTTTTAAAGTTTTCGGGCATTTTCAACTTTAATCAGACAGTGGAGAGTAACAAGAAACGAGAGAGAGATGGAGAAGGGAAAAAGATTTTGGGTGTGAACTGGGAAAGAACTGGAAAAAATCTGGAGATCTGTAGAGTTGCCAAACAAGATTCTTTGTCCAATAAAGCAGGTTCGGGTTTGTTGCTCCAGAAAAGTGTGTGGATATCACCCAAACAACTCTGTTATCACCAGCAGATTGCGGTTAACACTAGAGGAATGTGGAAGAGTGGGGTTAACACCAGAAGAGTGGGATTAACACCTGAAGCGTGTGGTTAACACCAGAAGAGTGGGGTTAACACCTGAAGAGTTTGGTTAACACCAGAAGAGTGGGGTTAACACCTGAAGAGTGTGGTTAACACCAGAAGAGTGTGGTTAACACCAGAAGAGTGTGGTTAACACCAGAAGAGCACAGTGGTGAATCTGGATCCTCTGGCCCCAGCCTAAATGAGAAGAGAACAATCATGGTTGGTGGAAGACAAGCAAAATCCCCTTTTATAATGACATGAGATGGCACCAACACACCGACACAGTCACCAAAACCAGGCCCTAGGGCACATAAAGACACACTGATGGTTCTGGGCAGATATACGGCACTGCCACAACCCATGAGGAAACATGATGGCTGAACACACATGTGCTATATGCTGGATATGGGTGTGGTGCTTACCGACGGTCAACTGAATAGAGCGAGTGCTGCTGTTTGCCCAAAGCAGAAAATGTGAGCTGTAAGTCCTCCATGTTGGACTGAGCTCCACTGGGTTCATGAAAGGTGCCACATGACTGTGTCTACCTCAGAAAACCACACACTCTCATTTTCCAGCAGCATACCTCAAGCAGCCTTCAAGAGCAATTAATTACTACTACTACTTAGATTTCTATGGTGCTTTTCAAGATACTCAAAGTGCTTACAGTGGAAGGGAGACCTCACTAACCACCACCAATGTGTAGCACCCACCTGCTACATGGCATGGCAGCCATTATATGCCAGATTGCTCACTACACATCATCTTAAGGTGGAGAGTGAGGGAATGCATGAATGAGCCAATTACAGTGGGGGATGATTAGGGGGTCAGATTTAAAAATCCAGGTTGGGACTTCGGCCAGGACACCAGGGAATCCTCTACTCTTTGCAACAAGTGCTGTGGGATCTTTACTGTAACCTCTAAATTTACCAGACACACACCACACAATTTAACAGACAACATATATAACTCACAGAAATCTATTAATCAAACAACAACTCTCTGGAGTTCTGCAGAAACACACTTTCAGACACAGTGTTTGAAAGATCTGTGGAGGGTTTGCCAGCCTCACCACCCCCCACTTCCCCAGTGCAGCAGAATGTCAGTCATGGTTGTCTGAGTTTGAATAGATGGCTTTATTGCCCAGGTGCACCTTTTGCACTTCTTCTTCTCAAAGTGCAGAAAAGAAATAGGAAAGCAAGAGAACTCCGAGAATTTTTTTCGTCTCATTTCAAGCCCATTTTCTCTGGCTGCTGGTTTATTGCACTCTCACTTGCTTGCTTTAATATTTACCTTGGTGTCTAGAGCTGAGCTCATAATTGCAGGTGGTTGGGGAATTCTTAGAGAAACAGCTCATAAAACTGCCTCGCTGAGGACAGACTGCAATGAATTTAGGTTTTTCTTCAGGTGCTTGCAACGAAGATGGCTGTGCATGTGTTAAAGCTGATTTCTCTTATGCTGCATTTTAAAAATTTCCATTGCTTTTTAAAAAACAAAGACAGAATGAAACAGCCACGCTGTGCTTTATTCAAGGTCTCCTCACCAGCCACATTGACAGGAACTTTTTGAATGACTTACAAAAAAGACTTGAAAGACTTGTTGAGATGATGATATTGTATGTTTAAACTTATAGAACAAAACTCTAAGAAGTGGTCTGTTTGCAATTGAAAGACCACACAACCTTGAATGTGAAAAACTGTGTTTACAAAGAAATAATCATGGAAGGTAAGCTACATGTTTATGCTATACCACTCTGATGATCCTCTGTGATTAAAAAGCCTGTGTATAGGCCCCACAATAGCAACATTACATTTCTGAGGGAGTTGTAGCAGTGACCTTTAGTGAAATGAAATAACTGTCAGAGCTCAAACCGAGAGGCTTTTGTGTCGTGAGTGTCACGAATCATCGAGAAGAGAGCCAATCCAGTAGGAGGCGGCTACAGCACACAGATAGAATATCAAGATGTTCAAGGACAGTCTACTTTGTACATTCGTACAAAAATTAGCATTTGTATGAATGGACAACAATTGCAAAGCAAATAAAGAGACAAAGATGGACAAAAAGCTTATCACAGAAAGTAAAGAGCTATCAAAGACTAGCACCACCAACTGAATGGTCAAGAGCACCGCAGAGAAGAGGCACAGAAGGGGCTGACTTGTTGAACAGGCATCTGTCATAATTCTTATCACTGGAAACAGTCCAGCACACAGTTCTAATGTATGGTAGACTAGGATATGTTCACAGACTTTCAAAGGCATGCAAATAAAGTAGGATAGATTCTTAAGTAAATAGCCAAATATTCCTCTGCATATTTGGAAAAGGTGGTGTCATTTCTAAACAATATATTAATAATGAACATTTATTTGTTTATGTGGTTCTGTCAGTGACCAAAGTGTTTGTTTTGTCTTGTAAAAGATAACAGACCCTTTGTCATTATTTTGGTTGGTGTGTTGTTTTAATCATACAAGTCATTCCAACTTAATGAACCATGTGAATCAGATGTTTCTCACCTGAGAAAGGTGTTCTTTGTCCCGGACTACACCCTGGACATGCAACAGGTTTTTGGCCACTCCTATGCAGGGCAGACCAGAGAGCACCCCTAGGTGACATGCCAGGCCAAACTCTGCAGGACACATATACAAATAGAAGGCCTGTTCAGAAGCAAAGAGGGTTTCTGTCAGTGTGAAGAGTCTGGGTACTGGGTGGGATTGCAAATTGATGATAAACTGCATTGCAACATCAACAAAATTTACCTTTGATGTAATCACTCCAGCTGCAGGTGCAGCTACTACTGTTTATGACTGCCACTTTGAATTTCAAAGCTAAAATCATCCCCTCTCACTACTGATTGGTCCTCTCTCTTTCTGTGTTGTTGAAGAGGCATTGGGAGGAGCCACACATAGCATCCAGTGGGATGAAAATGGCCTAATGGGCAATGTCAGACTACCAGACCAAAGTCAAACCCAAAGAAAGCAACTAGTGGAAAATTCACAAAACAGCAGAAACTTCACAAACTAGGGACAAAATATAAACTAGAGGACACAACATAAACTGCCAGACAAGTCACAAACTAGCAGACAAGTCAGGAACTAGTGGGCACACCATAAACAAGAAGACACGTAAAATAGAGGACATCACAAACTACACGTCAGGCCACGTCATAAACTAGAAAACATGTCTCAAACTAGTGGACACGTGGTAAAGTAGTGGACAGATATAAATAGATATAGCCTACAGTGTGTTCCAATTCTCACACTCAGTACTTCTCACACTCAGTGCTTCATTTGAGGGTGTAAGAGCGCTCACACTTGTAGCAGTGGCAAAATCTCTGACCGGCAGCGGTCTATGGCTTTTGCTCATCTCCAGCGATCCGACGGCAGCATGGCGCTCTTTTGGGAATTTCTCCTATTTGGAAAATACCATAGCTAGCTAGCCTGCAAGTAGCCTGGAAAATTGTGGGTTCGAATCCTGGCTGCCACCGTTGTGCCCTTGAGCAAGGCACTTAGCCCCAAGTTGTTCTAAGAGAGACTGACCCTGATATAATTGATATTTGACAAATATGTAAGTCGCTTTGGTTAAAATCGTCTGCTAAATATGTAAATGTAAGTCAGGAGACCACAAGAGAATCAATGAGCAAAATCACCAGTGGACCGCCAGCATTTTTGCTATCTGGGACACTGCAAGTGCCAATGTGGAGTGAGAAATGATTCTTGGAAGAGGAATGACACATAATGGAAGAGGAATGACAACCCTGATCTAGCCAGTCTTTACTGTTGCTATGATAAGCTCACTATTGCTAACAACAAACTTAGCAATAACAGCCAAGGCTAGGATACAAAGCTGGTGGAAATGGTAACCTCAAAAAACATGTGCAGCAAGTGTGCAAAGTTCATGGTGCACTTTATTGTAGATGGATTAGAACACACGTCACAAACCAGTGGACACATAACAAACTAGAGAACACATCATAAAGTACAGGACACGTCAAAAACTACATCACAAACTACACGCCACAAAATAGCAAAATAGCAAAAATTTCACAAACTTGCAAACAAGTCATTAAGTAGCAAGCGTGTCATAAACTAGCAGACACCTCACAAACTAGAGGACATGTAACAAACTAGCGGACACGTCATAAATTAGCTGACACAACCGGCGAACATGTCATAAAGCACCGGACATATCACAAACTAGCGAACATGCCACAAACTACTGGACAAATGACAAGCTGGAAGTCACGTCATAACGTACAGGACAACGTCACAAACTGGCGGGCACATCACAAACTAGCAAACACGTCAAAAAACTAGCAGATTGTCACAAATTAGCGGACATATCAAAAGTTTCATCCAGTATGTTCCCTTACCTCTGTAATGGAAGAGCCCATTCCCATCAACAAAAACCACCTGTGTGAGAGTCACAGGAAATGCTGGTGAGTCTGATGGAGACTGGCAAGGCTCCACCATCATGGGGTTTATAACTTTCAAATTAGTTTTCAGCAAATTCTTCCTTGAAGTATTAACAAAGCTCACTAAAATCAGTGTTGGGTAGGTTTCTTTTCAAATTTATCCCAGTACAGATTACAAAATACATGCTCTGCAATCAATTCTGTTATGTAATCTGTTACATTACTCTGTCTGAGTAACGTAATCTGATTACTTAATTTTTTTTGGCCACAGGGCTACTGCTGGTTATTTGGTAGGTGGTGCATGCTTATTATTGTTTGCACAATATTTAATTCAAACAAATACAATTACAAATATGAATATGAAAACTTTATAGTTCACAAGTGGAAATTTGTCTTCAGTTTCACCATATATAACATAAACATTTAATTTACAGGCATAGCACAACACAAGCATCAAATACACATTCAAGCACATATTATTATTAAGCATATTATATATCACAGAGAAAGACCTGTGATAGCAAAAGTTTGAATACTACAGTAAAATAAAATCACAGGCCATGTTTGGATATTCTGCTCAAAATAATGCTTACTGATAAGTGGAAAAAAATAAGTGCTGGTACTCCCCTTATTTGACTGTTGCCAGGTAAATTAGGCGGCAGGTAACAGCAAATCATTAAGTGATATATTTAAATAATAGGACATGCTACTGATTTTTAAAAAGAAGTTTGGTTTCATTGAACTTTCCAGATAAATTATGTTTGTTCATTGGCCCAAGGGAGGTCTTCAGGGTGGCGGCCCTCAAGTAGTATACAGGCTGATGCACAAGTAAACTGGCACCTATAAGGGGCAGGTGTGTGGAGCAAGTAGAGAAATAGAACAAGACAGTTTACTATGAGCTCATGAGAAGTCCCAGTACGGTAGAGGCTAAAATTGAGAAAACGGAGTTTACTCCGTACTGGTGCGTACCGGCCCACTTAAAGCACTGGATGCACTGTCACTGTAGTTAATTTCTTCAAAATTCCACTGCTTTGAAGACTACTTTGATTTTTTTTTTATCTAATGATTGCTGCTGTCAAGTGCACTACCTTCACTGTTGACAAAGGCTATCAATGCTGCAACTACTTTGCCCTGCCAAGGACAGTTATGTTTTACAGGCATGGTGTGGTTCAGGATTAGCTAAAGTGCAGAATGAACTGATTTATGTTTAAATTCTGGTTTATTTCTATATTCTAAACGTTGTCGACAAACTATTTTATTTCAGAACAATTTGGTGCCCTCTTCAACACCTAATGCCAAACAGCAAAATTGATTTGAATGACAATGATTTGAATGACTTTAGACTGTACTTCTGAAATGTCGAAATTGAAAGGAAGCCACATGCCATCTCACAAGCGATGACGCAGACCCAGGGCACATAAAAAAATTTAAACCTAGTGAAAGTTATGTTTGCAAGTTATAGTCTCATAAACATGTTCTTTACTGTCAATACAAACAGCGATGATGTGTTTAATTTTGAGTTATTAAAAGAAAAAGAGTGGAAAAAAGTGGAGAAAAAGGGTGTCTATATGTGCAACATGTATGAGTGTTGTGTGTGTGTGTGTGGAACTGTGACCTGGGGCATCAGACTTGGCTGGACCTCCTGTAGCCTTCTGAGGGACTGGAGCAGTGAAGGCGTCTCGCGGAAGGCCAGGTAGCCAGCCACGTATGGGGCATCCAAGACCACCATCTGACTGTCCTGGTAGAGCAGCTGGGGAAGTATGAAAGACAGAAATACAGCCGTCAGTCAGACACACACACACACACACACACACACACACGTGGGAAAGTGCTGCTCTCCGCTCTTGTGCCAGATAAAGCCCAGAGACCAGTGTGAGATGGAGAGGAGGTGGTGTTGGGTAAGGGGATGGGGATGATGAAGAGATTACAGGTGGATTTCAGCAGACAATCCAATCCATCCTCTCCACAGAGGTCACAGGAGACAACTTTAAATGTCAAGTCAAAAAAAAAATCACGAGCCCTTCATTCAGCTTGAGCAACTTGTGATTGCAGAAAAAAAGCAGGAAACATTGAGAGGAGAGAGAAGAAGATGAGGGGTAATGGCAGGGACTCCTAACAGAGGGGTCAGGCCCCATTCACATTGCAAGCCGTGTGTAAGCGTAGTGCCTGCGGTTTCTTACATCCTTTATTTCAGCGTTCATGTTAACAGGTTAGAGCTTGCACACTGCCTGCATAACGCAGACAGCTTAACTGCCATCGTGAGACTGCTAGAAAATAGAAGAGATGCAGATTTTGGTTTTCGCGTCAGTAGCAAGCGGTTGGGGATAGCAGCAGCTGCACGTTATAGACGTTTTGGGGCCCTAGCAAATGTCCTGGACTCCCACATTATTGGTTGCCCTTCTATCTTAACCTAGTCTCAAAGGTGCTCATAAACACCCCTGTCTATGAGTCTTGACACGTTGAGGAGTTTTGCTGAAACAGGGAGAAAAGTCACACCGCTTTGATGAAGAGATGTCGGTGGGAGGGGTGAGGAGTATGGAGGGGAAATCACAAGTAAATTGATGTGACAGGCTTATTGAAGAGAATCTAATTAGTGTTGTAGATTATATTGCATCAGCAAATGAGGAGAGCAACAAAACGAGTCCGAGCCAAGTTGATAAATAAAGGAGCCAGTTGGTGGTGGTGGTGGGTAAGTTATTTAGATAGAGTGTCAATGGCTGCGAGAGAAAAAAAACAGGATCATCAAGAAAGTGGAGAGATATCGGAAAGATTTAAGCTTACTACACAGCTCATTTACAAAGCAGCTGAAATCTAAAGTAAATAGAATTTAGTGGGTGCTAAGGACAGCGCTGAGGTTTTTCCTCTCTCCTTGTTTGATACAAGACACTACAAAGGAATCACATCACAAGATAGCAGGTAGTATCTAATTGAAAGCTCAGTAAATAGGATTGACTGCAAGCTAGTATGTTTAAAATAGTTATTTGACCAGTAGGATGTTTTTTCAAATATAGATATTTTCATCATACACAATGATTTTAAGACTCATTCGTTATATGAAAAGTGTTTTTTAGAGGAGCATTTCATGGCATTGTATTTTGGCATTCTAGGTATTAGGCATTAGGCATCAAAAAAAATGACAGTAAATCAAAATCTGCAAGGGAAATGAATACTTCTGGGCTTAACTTTATAGCCATAATGTTGAGAGAAGAACAAATGGCGACCTGGTAATTTCAGTGAGTCAATATTACTTTGACCTGTAGAAAAAGGTTGGTTCACAAAATAGCTGCTAAAATAATCCTGTTAACAGAAAAAAACATCATCTAGTATATCCTAAGGTGGGTTTATATTTTTATGTTCTGCACCTTCATGTCTGGGTAGCTGAGGACGACCAGCTGTGCACAGGAATTGACATTGTCCCCTTTGATGAAAGACAGGTCCACTCCTCCGACCCGCTCCAGCCCAGAGAAGCTGGGGCTCCTCTGCCAGTCTTCAGTGTCTCCAATCTGGAGCAGCTTCTTCAGCTCCGCCTGCTCTCTGTGCCCAGATGGACAGAACCATAGGTATTTGAAATTATATTATTGTATAGATGTCCTGAGTCACAAAAATATCTTGAGGGAGACTGAAGTTATGTCTATCTCTTTATCATGGATGTATCCATGTAACGTTAAGCGTTCTTCTGGGAGTTCCTGGGGATAAACATGTAGGCCCTACGTCATCACGTGCAGTGTTTATCCTTCTAGGTACAGTTTCAGTGCGTCGAGATATATTTTTACTTCTTGTGAAAACAAACGCAAGCATCGTGTTCACACAAAGACATGTTTCTTATTGCAATGAGAATGTGGGCTTATTTTTCACGTTACAGGGTCACAAGCTGTAAGGTAAAACTGACTGCACGTGATTATCCCCAGTTTACAGTATAGACCCAGAAGAACTGTAACACCAACTTTCATTCGTAGACATTTTTTGTGAACAATTTGGACTAAAATATAACTGTTGTGAGTTCTGTGCTGATACAGAGAAGAGAGTAGAGGAAGACAAATGACTTAGTCGAGCACGACTTGAGCCTTGCGAATCTCTATCGCAACACTGCACAAAGAGACCAACCTTTCCCATTGCTTCACTAAATCATCTTCTGGTTTGACCGACATTGTTGACTGAGGCGTACATTTAGGGTTTAACAGAAGAGAAACACGTCAAAACACACATGTCTAGCTACACACATTTCCGTATTTTGACACAACAACGTGATGACGTTTATCAGGGGGAGGTTTTTTAATGTAGCCACCTACGTTCTTAGCTTGAGAGTGTGCAGCCTTCTTCCGCGCAAGTGCTGTTTTCTTGCGCGGTCTGGTAGTAGCCTATGAAACCAACCTTAAAAGTACACAAAACCTTTGACGGTTGTGCAGTATGTAGGCCTACATGAAACAGGCAGAACATAAATGCCTTTTTACTGTTACATGAACAGATAGCTTCTACAGGCTATATATCACTGTAGGTACCTTGGACAGCAGTGTGCGCGAATGCGAGTGTGTGCGAAGTTTTCAGTGCTTTACATGTCCCATTGCCGCTTCATCGATTGCGGACATTATTTGTGATCAAATATCGCTCTGCAGATTGCATAAGATCACTGATGTACAACTGACTGAAGAATATGGTAATCTGCAGGTAGATCATGTAGGTCTACGTGCTTTGACAAAGATCGCCATCTAGTGGAAAACAGGCGAGATTACTGAAAGAGCCCTGAAGAGCGCACCATCACTGCCATTACTGTCACTGATCACTGTCAGTCATACAGCAGAGGCGTGGCTAGGATGTCATCTTTGGGTGGGCATAAGGCTCGCTTGGGGGAAAAAAAATAACAAAATGGGCAAAACAAGGGGGTAAATAAATATAATTTTCTTGCATTCTGGTGTGTTTTCACAGGTTGTTATATATTTTATTATGACCGCCACACTGAAACGCTGGGGGACATGAATCATTGTAGGCATGTGGCCCTAGTAGGATGTGGGCGGCTAGAAGCTTTTGGCCCCAAAAGACAAAATGTAATTTTGCCTATTATCTATGGAACGTTAAAGTTTGCAAATTTTTTTTGTCTTGAAAACATTGGTATTGAAAACATTGGTCGACGCCCAGTTCCAATAAAAACAATTTCCGTGATTTTAAAATTGCGAAAGTGAAATTAAACGAACTCGTCATAGGCCGTTCATGTGAATCTCACCAAATTTGGTATATGTCATCTATAGACAATGCTGACAAAAGGTTATCAAAGGATTTATCTTGAGATGAACTATTTCAAAGTTACTTGTCAATCAAAATTCAACACGTAGCTTAAGTCCAAAAGTCCATATCTTGGCTTCTAATTGCTCAAATTTGGTCAAAGTTGACATGCAAACTCTAAACAGATTTCTTGTCGTGTGCACCAAATTTTGTGACATTTCGTGACAGGGGGCGATATTTCTCATTGAAGCTAGGTGTCCAAAAACTGTTTTTGTTAAATGTTTTTTGTGAAAACGATTTTGTGTTAGTATGCCAGAGGCATATCAACCCAGCCCACAAACACTCACTTGTTGCATAGTGCCACCTAGTGATATGGGTAAATGTAAAAATTGGGATTTTGAATTGCCAATATCTTGGGCTCAGAAGGCGAGAACTGCACAAAATTTGTTGTGGACAATCAGCACAATGCAAATTGTCAAAGTCTGCATATAAAGCAAAATGAAGTGAATCACTGAATGTTCCAAACACAGGTAAGTTCACTCAGGTGGGTTGCAGGCCGTTGTGACGAAGCATGACCTTGAAGGAGCGGGTGAAGTTGTTGACAAGCGAGCAACTGGCACTCTCGTCAGTCAGCGGCATGAAGGCCAGCAGGAGCAGTGAGAGAAGCAACAGCTGGAGACGCAGAGCCGCACAGCACACCCGCTGCAGGAAGCCTCCACTGCTCTTCTGGGCCTGCTTACCAACAAGAAAGGCACAGAAGGCACAATTAAAGGAGCCAACTGTAGATTTAATAAAAATTGAAAAAAAGCACACAACATATTTCTGATGATTCATTACATTTTGACTTGATTTCTTGTTGATCAGTGCTGCCATGCCAATTTAACAAATTCTTAATGGTAAATGATAATCAATGCAGAAATGTTGTTTTAGACTTAAGGTATAGTTAAGGCCGACTTGTCAAATAAATCTTTTTAAAAAATGGTTGTGTAAACTGGTGATCATTTCTGTGACAGCGTGCTCAAAAAACTATTACAATTTTGACTGGAATAACTTGTCAACATACGTAGAGACAAACATACCTCTGAAATACAAGCAGTTGATTAGCATCATAAGAGTGTTTAGATCCACACTCTTCACCATATCAGTGATTGTGTTTTTGGTTTCTTGTGTTGATTTCTTGTGCTGTAATATAAGAAATAAATCAACAGACAGTATCTCACTATCATAGTAGTGTTTGGTGTCCTCTAAGAATTTATCCAAGACTTTGGCTTTTTCTGTAATAAGTATGGCATTGCCGACATCCAAAAAATACTCTGCTACATGTGTAAATTATTTATATATAATATTTATATACATTTGAATTCCTTACAGAGCTTCATTACAGATCTGTACAATGCTCCACAAGATCTGCTGCAAGGGGTTCAGTTGGGTTTCTAAGACAAAAATGTTGACCAAGAATGCTCAAACATGTTTTTCTTGTGTTTGTCTGAGGTGGTTCTTCTTCAGTGTTCTTAAGAAGAAGAGGCGCTGATGGGCATTCTTGACCAGGCTGGAGGTGTTGGTTTCACGAGGACAGGTTCTCTGAGATGTGGGTCCCCAGGAATTTGAAGCTGAGGAAACGTTCAACAGCTATGTCGTTGATATGGATGGTGTCATGGAGGGGCTGACTGTGCTAAATACTGAGCTGAAGTCAACAAACAGCATTCTTGCATATGTGTTCTTCATGGGTGAAGAGGGAGTAGAGGAATGGGCTCAGCACACAGCCCTGAGGTGCACCAGTATTAAGTGTGATGGAGGTGGAGCTGTTGTGGCCTGACCTACCATGCTGGGGTCAGAAAGTCCATGATCTGCAGAGGGAGGTATTGATTCCAAGATCCTCAAGTTTTGTGATTAACAGAGGGGATGACTGTGTTGAATGCTGAGCTGAATTCAACAAACAGCATTCTTGCATGTGTTCCTGTTGTCCGGGTTTGAGAGTACACAGTGCAGAGCTGTGCATATCACATCCTGTGTGCACCTGTCTTTGCAGTGCCTTTCATTTGGTAGCAGAGCAACTTCCAAACCATGCAGTGATGTTTCCAGTCATTAAATAGCATTGCTGCACATTCCCTGGAGACTATATGAGCTTAGGCTATATGTGGTTATGGACTCAGTGTAAACCACAGTGTCTGCTATGTCTGTGTCTACAATGCATTAATGGACAGTGTAAACCATAAATTTTGAAATAAATGATAGGCCATGCCCATCAAGGAAAAACAATGATAAGTAAACAAAAAGCTAATCACAATATGAAACACCTGCTCATAAGCCTTTCACAAAGACCTTAAGACAACCCAAGGGACTGGGAATCCATGTGGGTCTGATTTAACTTTCTAGGTTCAATTTATGTTATGTAGCATATTGGGAGTGGTACTGAAACAATAGATAACACTTTTAAAAATTACATGGATTTTTTACCTACATGGCAATTAATCTGATAATTATAGGCCTATTCTTTTTTGCACTTACTTTCTGGTCAAACAGTTTTGCTGGCATTTGCAGGAGCCCAGCTTTCTCACGGTTTTGAAATTGCGTTATGTAGGCCTATCAGTTTGTCAATGACAGGATTTCAGTCAGCTTCATTAAGACAGCACTGTTATGCTGATTTTGATCGCATGTGGATGCATTGCTGTTTCAGGAACTCATGGTGACCAAATGTTAAAATTGGCAGCAATGGAAGATTTATTTCTTTATTTCTTACGTTTTAAATGTCTGATACATACAATATACGCATTTACATTTACACCTTTAGCAGGTGCTTTTATCCATACAGACTTACATTTGTCAACTATGAATTGTCCAAGGCCAGTCTCCCCTAGAGCATCTCAGGGTTAAGTGCCTTGCTCAAGAGCAAAATGGTGGCAGCCAGGAATCAAACCCACAACTTTCCAGGGGTACTACCACACTAGTCAGATTTCTTAACCACTACGCTACCACCACCTGTGCATATTAACACAAATTACTCTTTTTTATTAAACAACTTCAGTTCAGGCAATCAGATACGTTTTTTGAGATGTTCCAAGTGTGTTGATCTTCACAAAGAGTTTTACACACAAAGGGAAGTGGCTTCTGGCAGTATTCATCACTCCAACTTTCATCATCTTGAGTGGAGAAGGGGGACACAATCAGTAAAAGCAAGAGTAAACCAGAACTTGTTCCCTAAAAGTCTCATTTTCATGTCAGAAAACTCAGTTATCACTATAAACTCAGTTCAGGTGAAATACAGATAGATATTGGTGGATATTATTGCACCTCCAAGTTGCAGGCAATCTTCATCACCAGTGTCATCTGGCTGACCATTAGCCCAGTTACTATAGACAAAATTGGTCCCATCAGACCACATCCATATGTCCTCCTGTAAACAAAATGAAATTAATATTAGTTTCCATGTGAACCTTTCTCGATTAAAATGATAGGTCTATTTTGCAATTATGAGCTGTAGCTTAATCATAACTACTGTTGAAGCTCATCTTTCATCATTGACATGATTTTCATCATCTTCATTTTCATTTGTAATATTTTTTCTTTTTTTCCATGAATGAGCACTGCTAAGCATTCTGGTGAATGACAGAAGCAAGGTGTGCGTACATTGTGAACTCCCTTCCATATCCCAAAGCATTATGCGGCCATAAAATAGCATTTCAGTCGCAGATTGCGGACCGGAAATGATCAACATTTCAACATTTCACTGATACGCAAAAATCGCTGAAAAATATGGTTTCAGCAGGATTTTGACTTCATTCTTAATTGTTTTTTTCAGACCCATCACACCCGGATGTAAACTTTCGTCTTACAGTTGGACACAATACCAGCTGATGGAAGTCACACTTTGCAATGTTTTTGTGTCAATGTATAAGTGAACATGACTAACCACTCGGCGAGTTTCAGTCTTTACAAATGAACGTTTAATGCGTTTTAGGAAAGACTGCAATAGTGCACCTATGCAGCCATTCTGTAAGTGGAGGGGTGCTTCTGCAGCAACCGAAAATTCTCGGAACAGAAGCATTCGTCAAATTTTTAATCTTATCCACTGTATTTCACGATAAAGCCTTTTTCTGATTGTTTAAGAGTAAAAACCCAAACCTGTCCTTTAAGGTTAATCTTCCTATGAAGGTGTCTGGATTAGAATTAGGTTCCCTACATTATGATTTGATGATTCTTTGACTATTAACGCTACTTTCATTACCGTTTTCACACTTCAATAGCGATCGCTAAGGTTACCTTGAAATGCCGTTGCTGATAATCTAATAAACTGCAGGATCACTTGCTGCAGCATGAAATAAAGAAGGTCTCGGTTGCAGGAAACCATCAGTGTCTCTGGGAAAACAGGTTCATTTCGGCTGCAAGTCAATCAGGTGCCCTTCTTTTACTGTCTGTGGGGAAAACAGAGGTTCGTTTCGCTGCAAGTCAAGTGCCCTACTAATAGTTATACCACACAATTTAGATTGAGATTTACTGTTTTCTGAGGGCAATGCTTTTAGCTATTCATGTTGTTCAAACTGTCCTGTGTGCATTGTCAAGGTTGTCCTCAATATCGGGTTTGGTACACCACGCGATATTGATTACAATTTTGGTTGATAACTGTTAGCTTACCTAGGCATATGCGTTTTATTCACTTTTACTTAACGATCTATTATTGTTAAACCATTTTCTCTACCTGCAGCAGTGCTTCTGCATTCACTTGCATGATAAATCGACCACTACTCATCCTCGATTGTCCCCCACGCCAACCCCACCTTTGCATTTTGGGGGCTTTAACCAGACCTGCCTTCTGTATCTATACGCATCCTGGCTTCAAAGTAAAAGTTTTAAATAGACTATCTGTTCCAACAACAAACAGCAGACCATATTTAGCAGACCACTTCAGAAAAGTATGCATTAGTAGGCCTATTTTCATGTAGTCTATACAGAAAAGTCCCAACAAAAGGGTAATTTTGTTGTAACTAAGACAACATTGGAAAGGCTGTGAAGGCACACCATAGCCTAGAACAAGCAAACACCATATCCACCAAAGGATTGTCTACATCTAGAAATAAAGGCCTGAAGTAAATAGATTATTTAAGGAATTACAGCATGTATACTTTTAGGTTAATATGTTCAAAATTGACCTAGAAAAAGCAACAGATTGTGAATGATTGTGATTGTGATGTATTAAGGAACATTTTTGGCAGAATAAGGTATTTTCCATAGATCATGGAAGAGGAAAAATACATTGTTTTATGTTTAATGTGCTGTAGTTTCATAGTCCCATCTTTTCCCCCACCCCACCCTCCACTAAGTTCATGTCCAGTTGAAAAACACTTCACATACCTGTAGAAAGTCATAGCCTCCAAGCCAAACCTAAAGGAATACACCAAACAACAGCCTGAGAAGGCAACAATAGCCTGAGAAGTTGTGGGTTCAGAAGTGCAAATAGCCTGAGAAGTTGTGGGTTCAAATTCCAGTTGTCACCATTGTGCCCCTGAGCAAGCCACGTAACCCTAAATTGCTCTAGATTGATAGCTGACAAAAAACTGTAAGTCACTTTGGATAAAAGCATCTGCTAAATGCATAAGTAAATGTTGCTTTTATCCACTCCCTTTTATCCACTCCTCTTGTGATAGTGATGCAAGCAAATTATTTATTTTGTAGAGAAGGAAAAGTCACAGTTTTATGAGAAAGAAACTCACTTATTCTCCTTACATTATAAAATTGTGAGATTAAAAATAATAATAATACAGTTACACTAACACTCTGTTGTATGATTTGACTGTCAATATCTGTATGTTTTAAATAATTTTTTTCACAAAACTCAAAATCTGTTATGGGATACATTTTTAGACCCAATACTTTTAAACATGTTTTGAGCCGGCTGGTATGTTATTTTGGGTCACCTGGCCATCTTTGTCAGGACCTCACAAAATACACTGTGTATATTTTGAAATAATCTTTTTACTGTAGTTGTATTGTGAGTAGCTGTACATATTTTTTGTGTCCTTGGTAAGAGTTAATGTTGGGTTGTCTTAAATATGTATAATAATCTGGCATTGTGGCTGCTATTTAGCAAATATTTGTTGCATCCAACAGCAAAGTATTTGTTTGGATATGTTTAGAATGTAATCTACATTATCTACAAAATCTATATTGTATTGCACTATAAATGCAAAATTATGAATAGTATTAATATTAATAGTAGTATTAATATTAATAGTCTATTAATTCTAAAATTATCTCTAGACCAGGGTACCTACCTGAGTATTCAGTTCCACATGAAGGCATCATGTCATAGGAGCCAGTGTTTTCATAAAGCAATTGACGTTTCTGCATGTAGTGAAAAAATGTCCCTTCATAAAGGTTTACTCTTGTTTCTTTTTGTTTGACTTCATTTTACAAGGAGTCTGATTTAGGTACACCTGGAGCCTTTTCTGTTACCCTGGTTTGTCCTTGGCTTTGCCACTGTCCCCAGTTCAGATTTACTTTAGAAATGTTTTCTGTTAGCTGCAAAATTCAATGGAACCCTTTATGACTTTTAGCCTGGACAACAGTAACATTCTAGAAAGATTTATTTGCATTCTGTAACAGTGTATGGCAGGATCATTTACATGTATTTTTCTGCTTGTTATGGTTAGATGTGGGACCTTTTAGCTGTTTTTTGTCTTTCTATGTATTTTCTGTGTATGTTCATCTCGACTGACAATATATAGGGTGTTTTTAAAAAATGTTTGTTAAATTAAAAGCAGCCTGATATTCCATTCCAAAATACACTATGTGATTTGTTAACCGGCAGTGCCAAGGTAAATAATAAAACACAAAACAGATCATCCAGAAAGTATAAGGAGAACACAATTATCTGAGGCGATCATCTGCAAAACTATGCCCTTTTCATTGGGTTGACATGCTTTTGACTCTCCAGCGCAAAACATATTATTATTATTATTATTACTATTATTATAGTGATCTGATGTGTAGTAGTTACACACAAACATGTGCAGTGAGGTGCACCCAAGCCATTAAAGTATTGGATTTGAAAGAGCACTGTTTAAACACTGTCCACACCCACATTTTCCCTGGAATCGAACTGATGACCCATCGGTTCCAAGTCAAGTCCAAATTCGAGTCTGTAATAATTCATGTGGTCATGCATGTGACTGTGGGACGTCTATACTCTCAACTTTAACTTATGACTCATTTCAGGTTCAAATTTCAGTGCACAATCTGAACTGAACACAAGTGCACATGTAAATCTACTCTTTCTAGTTTAACAATGGGAAAAAATCCTGAGGTAACTCAGAAGGGTTATCTATTGTGATATAGTGATTGAGTTTGAGTTCAGACTCACAGTCCAGGCCATTTGTAGATTTGTGTACTAAAACAAAAAGTTTTTCTATTTTTTCCGTCATGACACTGCAAATGCTGACATGCTGTGCCACTCATGTCCAAGAGGCCATTATGTAGTGCATGTAGACATCAGGCAGCTCAGATTTAAACTACAACTTCTGGAATGTGGAGGAAAAAGTGCTTACCCTGTCTCTCCAACACAATTCAAAGCTGTGAGTGCTCAGTGTTCTGATGGCTGGACCCGACACAGGATGCTGTTTCAAATTCTTTGCTGACGCAAAACCATGGGCTCGCACTGAGGTAAACTCTGTCACCAACATGCTTTATTGATAAAAAATAAAATAATAATAATATTTTTTCTGTGAAAATTCTGTCCTATGTATCTCTCAATTTTTTTCAATTACTGTCCTATATCTCACTGTCATTCTTTATCTCTCTTTAGAAAGCCCGTTTGGCTGCTGATGCATGATAAATAAATAGTTATAAATAGTTATCACGAGCAAAAATGTATGCAGAAATTGATCCAGTCAGCAACTTACGGTGCCCCTGTCACGGTGTCTCTCCGAATCTTTGGGTTCTTCGGGATTTTTTTCCGTCTAGTCTTCGCGGTTTCACTTACCTCATTATTAGTTTCACCCCACCAGTCTGCTCCCCGCTCCGTTCGCGTCACCTTAGTAATTACCCTCACCTGCCTCCCTCGTTTCCCGATCACCGTGATTTTCCGTCTCTCATTCACTTCCTTGTTTTGTTCCGTCACTAGTCCATTCTCCTCTTTCCCCATTATCTCCCTCACCTGCACTCCCCAATTATCCCTGCATTACACTCGCTCTGTTGGTTACGTTTTTACTATTTATACACGCCCCTTTCATTCACTCTTTGTCAGTCCGTCTGCGAACCTCTTATCTGGCAAGCGTTTAGACTCTGGCTCCGTGTTTCTGCTTTCAACTGGAATTTCGCCCCTTTGTTTTCCCACCTTTCTGTTATCTGTTTTTACGTGAGTTTTTTGGTTTCCCTGTCGGTCTCCCAGCTCGTTTGTCTCCTGTGTTTTGCCGGTCTGTTTTCTCTTCCCCTGCCTTCAGTTCTCCTGTCTCCTGCTCCCCTCATCTCTACGGCTACTCCCTGGATCACGACTCCTGCCTGCCCCCCGACTCTGCTCTGCTCTGCCGCTTCCTGGTCACCGACTCCTGCCTGTCCCCCGACTCTGCTCTGCTCTGCCGCTTCCTGGTCACCAACTCCTGCCTGTCCCCCGACTCTGCTCTGCTGCCCCCTGGTCTCGACTCCTGCCTGTCCCTTGACTCTGCTCGGCTCTGCCCTTTCCGAACGGCGCGTCAACCTACCCTGCGCGTCTCTGCTGCAGCCGCCTGGTCACATCGAGGCGCTCCGGTGCCTCAGGCTCCAGTACTCCGCGCTCGGGCGACAGATATAATTTTATGAGCTGAAAACTTCTTCATGTTGGACATCCTGCCCCAACAGGAAAATACTTTGATAGGAGACAAAACATAATAAATGTGTAAACTAAATGTATGTGTGAGGTGGTTCTAAGTTATTACCCACACATACAAACATAAAACGGCAGTAAAATGCAGCATTACAGGTAGGTTCATATTCCTTTGAGATCAGTGACTGAGGGCAGACATTGCTTAGAGATATTGCTGAATACATATTTTTTTAATATGGCACAAACTGACTTGGTTGTGCACCCAAAAGCTAACCTACATGGTAAAGAAAAGCCTTAGCTTAACAAGAGATGAAGCATTGTCATGACAAGGAAGATCCATACTGCAACCACAGTTCCACAAGGGAACTTTTACCCATCATAGCTTATAAAGACTTGGCCAATTAACAGTCATGCTGCCACATCTCTCATTAACTTCTAGCCAATCACAGTCTAAACACTGACAGCTTTCTGGAAAGCATCTATATTTAATTCAGGCATTACTAACCAATGGGAATCTTTCCAATGTTTTCCCTTGTCTTTCCTCTCTTCTTGCACTAGTACGCCTACATCAATCCCACCTCCATCCCATGTCCTAGTCTTACGCCATGCTGGGGGGTAGACACCTTTGCCTTCTACACCAGTAGCAGCCAAGATCTACACTGCCATGCCGACCTTCAGACATGGGCCTACAGACTGTTTATTTATTTTACATTTATGATCCTTTATATGTTTTTATTTTATCCAATTATTATCTTCTGTTTCATTCCTCTGATTCTTTCTGTTAGAACAATTTTATGACATCCCATTCTTAATAGAAAAGCTGTAGCTGCGAGATCCTTCGGGCAGGAAATGGCCTAACTGCTCTTCCACAAATCCATCTACACAAGTGTTTGTGTAAACTAGTGATTGATGAACAATGACAACAAAACAAATTGAATGGGCATCTGACATGCATTTATTTATTAAAACATTTCCACACCTGTTGGGACAGAGGCAGTGAAGACAAGCAAAGAAAGGATCAGCAAAAGGCTCTGTAAAGAAATTAATTTAAAGAAAAGTTCTATTTACATGCAGAAAAGTTACAATCAGTAGTAACCATGACAGACTACAAGTTGCCTATGGTTTTAGCTAAGGTTCATAATGGAGTATTATCCCACTTAACATGCTATGGTAGTCAGACTATAGGTGGTTATCAGGAATTATGGCTGGATAATATGCAGCGGCCAGACATAGTGCCAAACTCAAAGGAGTGAGATGGGTCTTGGGGGTAACAGTAAGGGTCCATTTGACAGTGCCATTGTGAGGGGAGGGGGGGGGGGCAATCACAGAGCCTCAAAGAAGGGGAGACAGGCCTAGCATGGGTATCCAGGAAGGGCCTCTATAATGGAGAGTCAGTCCTGACATGGGCCTCCCTTAGTGTTGGTTGAATGAGGCAGGGATGACACTCAGCAGAAATGATTGTGGACAGAGGAAGAAAGTGAATTAGGCCAGGTTCACACATCAGAGAGCAAATGTGTAATTTGGGCATACATATATATATATATATGACACATACATACATATATAAATATACATACACACACATACATATATATACACATACATATATATAGATATTGAGAGAGAGAGAGAGTTGTACGGCATGACACATGAAGCTTTTGTGGCGGCACTAGGCTATAGCAGAATAACTAAGGTATGATGCGTGGCAACCCACACCACTGCAGGGATGGTCATTGGCCGCCATGCCTCGCAACTGGGGGCAACAGCAGAGGCAGTCCCTCCCAAAATACTCATGCAAAGTGATGATTTGCCACGCACCATCCCTAACTATGTGAAATAGTAAAGAGGAAGGTTTTAAGTCTAGACTTAAAGGTATTGAGAGTGTCCGCTTGTCGAATGTGGGGGTGGGGGTTGGGGGTGGGGAATTATTCCACAGGAGGGGTGCACGGTAACAAAAGGCTCTTCCTCCTTTCGCAGATTCTTTGGATTACAAATGCGTGTATTCATTTTCCAGCATCCTCAAAGGATAGGAACTTAGCAATATTTCATAGGTGGAAAAAAAGCTGTTTTTGAAATGTGTTTTATATGACTATTTAGGGAGAGGTCCTGGTCAATAATTATCCCGAGGTCTTTAACTTTTGCGTTGCATGACAGTGACAGGCCACTGGGTAAGTTTTGGTGTAGGGTCTACGTGTTGGTCAGCTGTTTAGGGCCAATCATCATAACTTCAGTTTTATCAGAATTTAAACATAGGAAATTATTAGTCATCCAGGTTTTTAGGTCTAGGAGACAGGCATCAAGTTTAGTCATTGGCCAACATTTGTGCCAACATTACAATATGTGACAAACTATTGTCAAATTTTCACATCAGTACTACATACTTAATAAAAATGCCACTACATCTTGATTTGATTTGAAGGAAGCTAGAGCTTTTGTCTTAAAAAAAGAGCTAAGCAAGTTAAAAGCTACTGGACAAGGCATGTTGATAGTAGACAAAAGTTGCAAAGATTTGTAAACAAATGAATGTTTGGGAAGGTGATTAAAAATTATTTGTCACTTCATCCAATTTCTCTAAAGCATAAACATTGACAAAACAAATTAAAATTGTAAACAAATGACAGTAAAGTTAACTGGTGTTAAGATCCAAAGCGATACAGACTCACAATGTGGTCAGAAATCCAGCCCAGGTTGACTGATTGTCAATCGGTGACATTACCGCTGCTTCACTGCTACAGCTACTAACTGACACTAAGCACATAAACAAACATTCATCCTTTTCTAACTAAGGTTGCATTCAAACTATTCCCCGGCTAGAAACACATCGGCTACATAAACACGATTTAAAATAACTTTAAGTACTTTTCGTATATTTGGTATAGTGAAATCCTTGCACTTATAAACTGCCATAATTTAAAATATTATTATTGTTTTATATTACACCTTATGCCTTCAGTGTAAATATTGGCATCAAAACGTTGAGCCGGTTTATGTCTAAACTCTTGCCGCACATAGATACCATCAATATTGTTCTACACTTTATTCCTCACTTCTCGGATCTGGTCTGGTCTTCCTTTTCATATAAGTTTCGAATACTAGCTGCTGTATCATCCTCCTGTTTTACAGTGTGCTCAGCTTAAAATTACAAAAGCTGAACAGAGGAAGTGTTCATTTGACTTTTTACTCACAAAGCACTGAGACATAAACACAATGGCTGTTCATGAGCTCTATAAATGCAGGGATTTTCTAAACGTTTTACAAAAAACAAATAATTTGAGTATTTTTAAATTCTGAATGCTAAATTAAATCTTATAAGGCCACCAGGTCTTACCAGTCAGAGATCCTTTTAAGCTATTCGCTAGGCTATATCAAGAGTTTGGTGATGTTATTATGACTGCCACTAACGGTCATATTGGTTTTCCTTTTTTCTTTAATTTTTTTCGATTTTCCATCAACGATTGCTGGGACACTGAAACACTGGGGGACATGAATCTTTGTAGGCATGCAGCCCTAGTAGGATATGAACGACTAGAAGCTTTTGGCCCCTAAGGGCCACCCCCCAGTGCCAGTGTCCATCAAAGAGGGGGACATGGCCAAAAGTTTTTGCTGAATAACTCAATGAACATTTCACACAACAACATGAAATTTTTGTGATATGTCGGTGTTACAGAGGAGTATTGACCCAGCCCATAAAGACTCACTTGTAGCATAGCATGAATTGCCAATATCTTGGGCCAAGAATATGGGAACTGCACAAAATTTGTCATGTACAATTAGCACAATGACCTCTGAAAGCACAGGAAGTACCATAAAATTTGGGCCATGGGGGGCACTGTAATTGTACAAAATGTCATTTTTGCCTATTATCTATGCAAAGCTAAAGTTTGCAACCAAATTTTTTTTGGTCTTGAAATCCATTGACCCTCACTCATTGAAAACATAGTTCGACACCCAGTTCCAATAAAAACAATTTCTGTGAAATTTTAAAATCGTGAAAGTGAAAGTAAACGAACTCGTCATAGGCCGTTCATGTAAATCTAATCAAATTTGGTTGTTAACTACAGATGATGCTGACAAAAACTTTATTAAACTAAATTATGTTTCAAAGTTACATGTCAATCAAAATTCAAAAAGTAGCTTAAAATTCTTCAAAAGCGCCTACCTTGGCTTCTAATTGCTCAAATTTGATTGAAGTTCACAAGTTCACACTCTAAACAGTTTTCTTTTCATGTGCACCAAATTTTGTAACATTTTGTCACGATTCATGCCAGTTGAGTCTTAGAAGGCTCAGGGCTTAGAAGAAACAATACAACAATCAACAACAATCAAACAAACAGAGGGTGAGTGATCGGCCCAAGGTTATCTAGAGTCACCAAAGCAGACCGGGAACACAAAATTGGTTTTTGGATCTGATAAATGCATGCATCCACTTTGGTTTGTCTGTTCTTAATGAAGGTTGGCACATGTAATGTTCAGACCAAGCCTCATAAAAGCTACCTATTGTCATTTTGATGCATGGAACCTTTAATGCAATAAAGGACATTTAATGGAAAAAAATTTGCAGTGTATTACAAGACTAAAGGGGATTAAGGTACCTACTGCCTTTGAAATTTTCTGGCTGAGGAAATCAGGTCAGCCAAGTCAGTATCCTCTTTTAAGTCCCTCCTCAAAATTCATCTGTATAAGAAAGCCTATCCTAGTTTCGGTTAAATTATTATCATTTTTAAGTTTTATTTTCATTTAATATATATGAACTACCATTACTGTTATTGTTGTATTATAATTTTTTCATACGTAATGTGTGTCTGATATGCTGAGAAAACCTTATGTTATGGATTTCCACAAGAAGAGAATCAGCACCATATTCAATGCATGCAAAGCTTTATTTTGGTCTGAGTGAGACAGTAAATGTAAGATGCCGATGCCACACTGGATTTCTCACTGTGAATGTCAGCGGTAGAAGAGAAAAACAGCAGATTCCAGGACGTCCTTAGATGAGCTCCAAGAGATGTGTGTCCCATAGCCATCCCAGTCAAAGCCGGTGAAATCACCACACTGCCGTGGAGATGCCTCAGGAAAATATCCCCCACCACCAATGCAGTACTACAAAAAAAGCAGGTGCCTTATTATATAAGGCTAAGGTTCAGCAGTGTTGGGATCATTATTTATACAAGTAATTATTAGTTAGTAGTTACTTCTTTAAAATGTAATGAGGGTTGCTTGTTGCTTTCACATACAAAATTATGTAAATCACATACAAACATCAGACATTAAGTTCTTTCATTGCATTTTTTGGAACTAGACTTCGCAAATAGCAAATCAGTATTGACTGCTCCTGAGACAATAAGTAATCAAGAAACTGCAATGAAGTTACTGATTTTGATCATGCATTTACAAAGTGGCTCAGTAGGCTAAATCAATTACAGCAATCTGTTACTTTGTAAAAGAAAGAAAACAAGAAATGTAGAAGAAACTGCTAAAGTCTACACATTTTCCTTCACACACACAAGACATAACTGCACATGTTCCTTTATCATGTCCCCAACATGGTCAACTCTCGCCCTACGGAAGGGTAGGGGTGGTAGGGATGCCCTTTAATTAAACTGAATGGTGGAAGGTCTTACATGTTCACTGTTGCACCCTGTGGGCTTGACTCCAGAGCAGATGGCCATGGCTGCTCTCTCCCAGTTAAATGCCCTGAAGGTGATGTAGCCAGGGACAAATTCAGCTGCAATACATATACACAAATGTGAACACAGGAGTGGTCAGGTGCCTGCAGACCCTCAAAGGTACCCTTAACCCAGTCACACAATATTAACCAAAGTGAAACCAAGTTCCATCCTCTGCATCCTGAGTCAGACACACATTATGGAGGACTGAGAAGACAGTCCAATAAGTTAACACGCACAGAGGACACTAGATTTAAAAGATGGGTTAAATGCAATTTTAACTTATGGTAAAGTCAGAATATTTTTACTACAGATGTAATAAAGAAATCTTGAATCTAGAATCTGGAATGTTAAGCAGATTCATCTTTCAGATTCAGCTTTTGTGTGCTGCATTGGATGAATGCTTACTTATCAAACTTTTAACCTCCCAACTTCATGTTAACAGTGTTCTGCCCTCTGACTGTTTTTCCTGTGACATTAGTCTATACCTCTTGTATTTGGCCCATAAAACTGTACATTTTTGTCAGCATTTCCAAAGTCGTACACCACAGGAATAGAAGGCCCATTGTCTTTGGTGCAGGTTCCTGCATTATACATCACTGGAAACAACTGGGAATTGAAAACAGGAACAAATACATATTTATGGGTGTGGTTTAGTGTGTTTGTGTGTGTGTGTGTGTGTGTCTGTGTGTGTGTGTAAGCGAGAAGGAGAGAGAGTGTGTGATCATGTGGGCACATCATAATGAATGTTATGCACCTTGAAGAGATTATACAAATTTCCCCCATAGAGTTTCAGAAAGTTTGTCTGTGTGTGGTAGCGCAAGATGGCAGACATCTTAAAGTGGTCCAAGGGAGTGTTATTGGGAACATGCCAGACAGACACATCCTTGGCAACAATGTCATAGTAACCTGGATTCTGGGAAGAACAATTTGGTCACTGATCACTTAGAATTACATTAGCGCTTTTTCATTTAAATGTAGGCTTTAGATATATTATAAATATATCTGTAGCCTACATTTAATATTATATTGTTATATACAATATCAAAGATACAAAAGTAAAACTGGTTCACTGTACTTTGTAGTCATCGCTAGTAGCTCCCTCAGGAGTTCCAAACGTGGCCATGTCGGCCCACGTTCCCTCTCCTTTTGGGTTTAAGTAGTTGCTTCCCTGCTCGCTGGACCAGCGGTCCCCTGTGGTACACTTCCCATAGATGTTGTCCTCATGCACACTGGCCACCAGAGTCCAGCCTCCGCCTGCTGTGGTCATGTCACAGTAGGTCTGGTACAGAGCTCCATTGGACGTGGTCAGGAAATACAGACCATCTGAAGGAGAAAAATGGAAGCGGTCAGTTAAATTGGTTACATTTCCTCTTGTTTGTTGTGGCCCATACCAGTCAGATTTCGTATGACATGTGTAATGAAAATAAGCTAGCGAATAATCATACTTACCCTCATGAACATTATATTTATTTTTTATGTCTTTACAGCTTTTTCCAGTAAAACTCAGCTTCTTCCAAATTTCATCCAAATTGCTGTTGAGGAATTTGTCTGGCAAATCATGCAGGCTTATATCAGATTCTATGCACAACCAAGAGAAAAGAAAAGTTATGTACGTCATCAGTAAAGCTAGGGGGCATTCCAAAAAGCGAGTTTATTGACTTTACAGAGTATGTTAACCTAGAGTAAACGGTAAACCTGGGTTTTCAGTTTCAAAATAGTCAGATTAAGTCAGTCACTATGGTAACATGCTCTGAACATAACTGGAAAGGAGTAGGTTTTGTTCAGGTTATGTTCTGATTATTGGTTATGTTCAAATGCATGTTTAAGCAAGGCCGCTGCAAAACTTGCTACACTATAGTCTTTCCTTTTCAGAAAATTCTAAATTTTGAGGTTGAAGCCTCAATCGTCCGTGCTATTAACAGTGAACGTATGGTTACACCACGATATGACATCTTCGCTTTTAAGCGAGAGCGCAACCGTTGTCAGCGGAATCGGTAATTGGCTACCAGTATTTTAATATTTAACCTTATCCATCCCGATATTTCTACGGTTACACCCACACTCACCTCTCTAAAAACAATGATTCTCTATGTATTTCTTTGACTGGGAGGTCTTTGTACAGTGTTGGAGACACTGGCGGTCGGCGTAAAGTGTACCTTGCGCTAAAGCAATTCATACGCGCCATTCGTTCTTCTGGCCACAAACCTACGAAGACATTAAGACTAAAATAATATATGGCATTTGGGATTCTCAAGGAGAGGCTTCAGTGTATGCATAGGCTGAGACTGAGTCCTACAAGATAAGGACCAATAATGCAGGGGCTCGGAAGGGGGGTGGGGGTGGGGGCACGGGGGGGCCTGTACCCCCCCCCCCCAGTTACAGGGCAAAAAATATATATAGGTCTGATATGTATAATAACTCAGACTCTGTTTTAGGGTCTAAAACTTTTATTTAACATACCTTACATGAAAACCTGGTTATGCTTTTTTACCGTTACGGTAGCCTGTCGATATTTTGCTAATGTTAAAATTACGGACTGTAACTGTGACTATTTTAATGTAAGTTCGTGATTTTTTTTCATCAATGCTTTGGTTTAGAGACAAATGTGATATCGCCTGAAAGCTCAGGTTATGTTCTTTCGAATGGTATGTGTGTCCGTTCGTACCCTTCGGGAGTAAAGTAACAGAAGAGCTGGTATGATTTTGAACGTAAATCCAGGGGCTCCAGGCTCTCCCTGCCATAATTTCAGCGTGCATAAGCGTTTCATTAGTCAGGAAAATTAGCGAAGAGACGTTCAGGATTGCCATTCACACACACGCAACGGGCATAGGAGCAGGCACTAAAGTCAGGACGCAGGTTCACACACAGGTAGCCCAGCCGCACATAACGGGGAATAATTGGAACTTGGAACGGTTGGAACGGTTTTAAAACAAGTTTTACAAAATTTTGAGGGGATTCGTGTGTGTGATAATAAAATCACTAAATAAAACATGTTTTGCATAAGGCATGACGTTTTGGTTGGTGATTCGTTGGCGCACTAACAAATGACAGATTTGGGTAGTGTTCATCGGGTAGGCCTTAGCTGACGGTGTTCATTGTGTTTTGGCTTTGAACAGCGTTGACCCCCCCCCCCCCAGTTCAAAAATCCTATCTGCGCCCCTGCAATAATGGCATCATGAACTGACAGGTTGTTCTTTGGCATAGCACCTCTGTCTCAAGTTTTTAAATAGTTCATCGCCATCCTATATTTAAGAACGGCAATATTGATTGTGCGCTCAACTAATGGCCTAAAACACTGACTATAAAATAACGATTGTAGAGCATTTTTGATATTAAAATTCTCTTCTCATGGGTCTCGAAAAAAAAACGTATTGTCCGCCCCAGAGCGCACCTCGTGAAGTCATTTTCACTCATGGTTTCGACACCCAAGAGATGATTTATAAGTTTGCGTTAAACCAGAATTTTGGAACCGACTGCTCGGGTTTAGTCGGCATGGGTTCAGGCAACCTCGAGCTCAGACTTTAACTCAGTGTTTGTTACATCTCCTTTTTGGAACCCCCCCTGAACTTGTCATTCAACTTGAGCATGAATTTTCTTTCAGCAAGGTTTGTGTTTCTCGGCTTACGTTCTCGACACTCCACAGGGGCTGATGTCCAGGTAAGACACACCAGGAGAAAAAGTCCACAGCGCATCTTTCACAACGTCTAAGACATCAAGTTAGAACACCAGTTAGTATTAGTTAGTATTAGTCTTATGTTACATTATGTTATGTTACACCCTGAGCCTTACAATTACTACTGAATAACAGTACTAGCCTAACAGGCAGTATACACTGATGGTATAACCGGCGCAGCATTGTTTTTTTTTATTTTTTTTTTTATTATTATTATTATTTTTAAGCAGCTTAGCCAACGCTCTGTAGGAAAAATAATTTCTGTTGCCTTTACTCACCCAGATGTACACTATAGATGATCTGCTGCAGGATTTGAAAAGTCGTTATCTGATAACTGAGTGCCTGCACATCCTCTATATATACCCCTCCTCCTTCATATATTTATATATTTAGACAACACAGACTATTCACTAAACAAAAACTATTAACATGTCCTGAAAGATTTTTTTTTTACTGCTGACAAATATTTTCTTAAGATGACAAAATATACACGCAAGATGCTGTTTAAACATGGTGTAATTTTTTCATGTAGTACCCAACCCAGTATTGGTTGTTGATAAGGCACACTGGGAAGTGGATTAACATGCTGTTTAACACCTTATAAAATTAATACGAATCTTCTAGAACTGTCCCTGGCTCATCCCAGCTGTGTCAATATTATCTGAGAGGGCAGGGCTTCCCGCGTGTGTGTTAAGTGTTAAGAAGGCTGCCAGCATGTGTTGATCAAGGCCTGTCATCATATGCCATATGCCAATATTGTCCGAAAGGGCATGGATTCTGTCCTAATTGAAACAGGGCGGGGAGTCCGTGACTTCTCCCTTGTGGAGAAGATGTGCACATTAATATGTTTATAGCACATTTAAAGTATCCTATGTCTTAGGAAAGTATATCCTATGAACTTTTCTTACAAGCGCTTGAAGTACTCTTTCTATGCTTTTTCTAATATATTTTTCAGTGCACTGACAACACATTAGCACTGCATTAATGTACACTTTAGAGTACTTAAGCATACATTTTTGATGACTTAAGCAATGCTGCTATATGTGCCCAAAAAGGTATCTTGAGTTGCCATTGTGGTGAGGTATTATACCGCACTCTGGGCACAAGGGCCCACAAGGGCTGATTTACGAAACTATCGTACAACAGAAAACTGTGCATACGCTCATTCCCACGCAAACCTTGGTATTTATCCATATGAACGAGAGCTAAAATAAGCGGTAGGCTATTTACACTTAAATTCACGTCAAGTCAGGACATGGTGTACAGACGATTTCAAGTTAGAGTATCACAACACAGCGCATCACCTGTGAAGTTGTGAGTTACATTCATGAAATAGACCATAGCTTATTTTGGACAAAACTACTCATGTGCATTTACCGTCTTTTCCTAAACGTAGCCCGTCATTATCGATATTCCTTTATGCATCCAGGATTGCGGGACAGACCATATCGATAAAAAATATATATATTTTAAAAGTGCAACAGTGCATGCATGAGTGGTGTAATTTTGTAGTATAATTTTGTACTGTAGGGCTATTAGCCTATTAGCAATTCATAAGGTCTGTCTGGGAAATAAAGTCTTATAGCCCACACCTTCATGCATTCATTTGAAGACGTTGTAGGAAGCTTACTGCGCTCAAACTTGCTAGTTTTCACGTTCATTTTTTGTTAATAGGGCAGAAACTAAAAACAGAGCCCAGAGTGAGAAAGAGGGTCACAGACAGAGGGGTCCCACTCTATATTTTGGAGAGAGCCTCTAATATTATCAGGGATGCAGGTAGGGCAGTCAGGGCAGTGGCAAGAGAGTTTGGCATCTGTCATATCACGCTGTACAGGTTCCCCAAAAAGAGAGCGAGACTGCAAGCAGATGGACATGCAGGTGTTGGCTACTGGAGGAGCCGGAGAGTTTTCACAGATGAACAAGAAAGGAGCGTCAGGCATTATTTACAAAAGGCAGCTGACCTGTACTTTGGGTTATGTCCAAAAGAGGTAAGAGATGACTTTTATTAAGGGACATGTAAATATGAGAGAAGTCTAGATGCAATTAGAATAGAATTAAGCCTAAAGATATATGATTGATAGTATTTACATTTTGGTTTCATTTCAGGTTAGGAGATTTGCATATCAGCTGGCCAGGCACTATGGGTGCAAATTCCCTGAGCAGTGGAAAAAGACAGGTATGGCTGGGGAAGACTGGTTTCCCGGATTTATGAAAAGGAACGCCAGCCTCTCAATTAGACGGCCACAGGCCACAGTCACCAGCTTTAACCGTATGAATGTGGGGAGATTCTTCGACAACCTGGCAAGAAAATGTCCATCTACGACATTTAAGCATACATTTTTGATGACTTAAGCAATGCTGCTATGTGTGCCCAAAAAGGTATCTTGAGTTGCCATTGTGGTGAGGTATTATACCGCACTCTGGGCACAAGGGCCCACGAGGGCTGATTTAGGAAACTATCCTACAACAGAAAACTGTGCATACGCTCATTCCCACGCAAACCTTGGTATTTATCCATATGAACGAGAGCTAAAATAAGCGGTAGGCTATTTACACTTAAATTCACGTCAAGTCAGGACATGGTGTACAGACGATTTCAAGTTAGAGTATCACAACACAGCGCATCACCTGTGAAGTTGTGAGTTACATTCATGAAATAGACCATAGCTTATTTTGGACAAAACTACTCATGTGCATTTACCGTCTTTTCCTAAACGTAGCCCGTCATTATCGATATTCCTTTATGCATCCAGGATTGCGGGACAGACCATATCGATAAAAAATATATATATTTTAAAAGTGCAACAGTGCATGCCTGAGTGGTGTAATTTTGTAGTATAATTTTGTACTGTAGGGATATTAGCCTATTAGCAATTCAGTAGGTCTGTCTGGGAAATAAAGTCTTATAGCCCACACCTTCATGCATTCATTTGAAGACGTTGTAGGAAGCTTACTGCGCTCAAACTTGCTAGTTTTCACGTTCATTTTTTGTTAATAGGGCAGAAACTAAAAACAGAGCCCAGAGTGAGAAAGAGGGTCACAGACAGAGGGGTCCCACTCTATATTTTGGAGAGAGCCTCTAATATTATCAGGGATGCAGGTAGGGCAGTCAGGGCAGTGGCAAGAGAGTTTGGCATCTGTCATATCACGCTGTACAGGTTCCCCAAAAAGAGAGCGAGACTGCAAGCAGATGGACATGCAGGTGTTGGCTACTGGAGGAGCCGGAGAGTTTTCACAGATGAACAAGAAAGGAGCGTCAGGCATTATTTACAAAAGGCAGCTGACCTGTACTTTGGGTTATGTCCAAAAGAGGTAAGAGATGACTTTTATTAAGGGACATGTAAATATGAGAGAAGTCTAGATGCAATTAGAATAGAATTAAGCCTAAAGATATATGATTGATAGTATTTACATTTTGGTTTCATTTCAGGTTAGGAGATTTGCATATCAGCTGGCCAGGCACTATGGGTGCAAATTCCCTGAGCAGTGGAAAAAGACAGGTATGGCTGGGGAAGACTGGTTTCCCGGATTTATGAAAAGGAACGCCAGCCTCTCAATTAGACGGCCACAGGCCACAGTCACCAGCTTTAACCGTATGAATGTGGGGAGATTCTTCGACAACCTGGCAAGAAAATGTCCATCTACGACATCCCCAGCATTGTCAAGGAGTCTCTCCCTCTTTCAGCAACAGCATCAAATTTGCAGGAGGGGTACTGCTGCACAGGGATCTGGCCATTCGAGGGATATTTTTAAAGACCATGAATTTTCCCCTTCACTGGTCAGCGATCGACCTCTACCCCGTAACTCTGGGTCTCCTTCACCAGCTCCTCCTCACCTGCTGCTATGGCCTCCAAGTCTCCACGTGCTCATGTGTCTCCTTCAGCAGGTCCTGCAGCCTCCACCTGTCTTGCAACAGCCTCACTTGCGGCCTCCACCTGTACTGCAACAGCCTCACCTGTCCCTGTGGCCTCCACCTGTCCTGCAACAGCCTCACCTGCTCCTGTGACCTCCACCTGTCCTGCAATTATGAATCAACTAAAATGTATTAAAGGTACTGTGAATATTCTGCAAGAACACTTAAACTACACTTTCTTACCTGTTCTTGTGGCCTCCATCTGTCCTGATACAGCCAGATTTTGGGGCTTTTTCAAAAATCGACTTTTCACCAGAAGTCGTGGTTAACCTTAAAGTTGCGTTGTGTGTTACTTCCCAGCAGAATAGAAGACTGGGTGGCTCAGTTGCGTTGGATCAGGATCGATGATTTATTACAGAATAAATTAAGTGAATTACAAGTATTGATGGAATAAAAATAAAAAGCAGAAGTAACAAAGCGAAGTCTAAAGACTATCAAACTGAGTCACTCTTCTGTCTCTCCTGCGAGGTTGAGACAGGATGGCTAAGATGTTACAGCATAGCTCGTCTGGATCCTTCTCCTCTGAGTAAAGGAAAATGGCTCTACATATACTCAAACATCTAAACAGTAGAAAATAGCTTGACCAGTCCCTAAACTTGGCAAGACTCCATATACGTGACACACTCGAAGCAGGCAAACAGCACCTAGCCTAACCTAGTCTAGGTGCATTCCTACCCATACTGACGCCAGTGTCTTGACAAGTAACGACAGATAATCACTGGTCAAGGCTACCTTTAAGGTCAAGAAACGGCGCTCCACTGTCATTCTGACTGAGACACCAGAAAAGGAAGCACTGGAGAGGGAGAAGAACCACATTCTTCTCAAGAAGGTGAAAAAAGAACAGGAGAAAAGAAAGTTACAAATAAAATATGCCTGAATCAGAATCAGAGGAAGACACCTGTATTGTCTCAAGAGTTTTTCAAGATCGAGGGAAGTCTGGTTACAGTGCTGGAGCTGGAGCAGGATTGCACCCCTGGAGGTGATGTGTACACATCACAACTGTGACTCTGACTGAATGGCTGCTTATTAATGAAACATTACTCAGTTACAGTTTGAATACAACTCATGTTTAGATGTTTTCTGAAGTTTTACAAATTATTTACAAATTGTAATAACAGTTACAGTGCTTGATCAAATTGACTGATATATTTGTACCTTTGTACAACTGCATTCCTAAAAAATTATGGCAAAATAAGTTAATTGTGTGGCAAATTCTTCTGTTTTTCATATGTCACTTAAATTTTATTTCAATTTAAATCTTTGACATCAAGGCCTACTCATCTAGACAAATCCATAATTGCCATCTGATCAAAGCTGAGTAAATAAGTAAAGCAAGTAAATAACTCCATATTATTAATATAATACATTGTTTAATAATAATCATTTTCTCATTTCTCATTTAATCAATATACTGTTTTGGAACATGCTGCAACCATCCCCTGACAATGTTGCCCCTGGGCCTGGGGTCAGTTGCAACATCTGACTCCTTACATTCACATGCAAATTGTGATGAATGTACTTTATGAAATCATCTTAAAATGGTGTAAGTTTATTGCAAATGTCCCCGGTCTCCCCTGCATTTTTGGAAATGATCTAGGCTATAGTTCAGGCAATTTTGTCAAATGAGCCTAAATACTAATATCACAATGTACTGTATATCAAATACATTTTATTACGCAATTTTAGCTGAAACAGATCTTGAATTGAAACCAAAGAATTGTACTGTATGTGAGACAGAAGTGCAAGCATGCATGTGAGATGCAATAAAGAACTTTTGAAAACAATATTTAGCCTAAGTCCTCATTCACAGTAGTGAGTGTGTTTGTGATGCGTAGCAGTTTCTGTGAGTCTGCAGTGCATGCACACCGGTATATTTATACCAGAAACTCTCTCGTTTAAAGTCTGGAGATGGCCTTTATACTGTGAGCGGTGCGCACAAGAAAATAACTCTCTTCTATTTCTAACGGACAATGCGGGCATGGAGCTGTGCTGTGCAAGTCTAATAAGAGTGTACCTAATCTGTTAACATGCATTTGAAATAAACACACTGATTACTGTGTGAATTAGGCATAGATCATTGAATAGTAGAAACGTCTGCTAGTCTCTTGATACCTGTAGGGTCTATGGGGAATTACAATTAATATGTTGTATTTTGTAATCTGCATTATTTCTTTTCTCTCTGACTAGCCAACTGATGAAGGTTGAGACTAGTGCCCTTGACTTTGTTCTCCTCACTGATCTGATGTATGCTTTAAATATTGGAGGAGCTAAGGTACACATTTGTCATTCAGAAAGTTGAACATTGATGGAGGCACATGCTCAGCTAAATTACATGGGCTTTAAAATGAGCCTAAATGAACTCGTGTCTCAGAAGGTGTACTATTTTGCAGTCTCTCTCTCTCCCTGTCTCTCTCTATTAGACACGTGCAAACACAAGTGAGGCCTCTGCAAAACTGAAATTCCAATTAAATTCTTGAATTTGAGTTAATTTAAAATGAGGTTGAAAACAAGGTATAGAATTGCTATTGTTGATATATGTTTAATAACAAAGTACTAGGCTGTGATCTCAATTTACTCAGTAAATACCAAAAGAGAACATAGCATAGTTATAGCCTCTTCATACACTGTCTGAATACATCACTTACAGTGGCAGAGTAGTTGTAGAATAGGCATTCACACTTGTGCTCAAGCCTCACACAAACATACAGATACACAGCATTCTTTTGCAAAGGATTTGCTTTAGTCCAGTTATGTAAATTTGTCTGTTGGGATGCATATTGATGTAATATACTGCTATGAAGGGCTCAAGAAATTAATGTCTTGTCACATTCATGTTTATTTCATTTTGTTCTATATTACTCACCAAAGTCACACAGGATACATGTGTTATAAAATCAAACTCTTAAAGAAGCAGATAGGTGATCAAAATAAGGAGTGTGAGTTACCTTGCTTTGCTCTCCATTTTTTTTCTCTCACACTCTGTTGACGGATGCTGTCAGATAATTCCTGACTGGAGAGGTATGAAATGAGCTGGGCAACGACTGGGATGGGCGGAGGGTTATCAGGGAATGACAAAACATCCTGACTGTTGTCCAAAATAACGTGATCATTTGCCCTCTGATCCACACTGTCCAAGCAGGTTAAAAGGTCAAATGTTAAATTAAGAAGTGAAAATGTCCAAAACTATGCAAGGATAAACAAAACAAGGACAAACAAAAAATCTCTAGCAATCTCTATCTGTTCATAGTTGTCACAGGACTCACAATGTTGTCTCGCTCCAAAACATCACAGAGAGAAAAGGATGACTAAGGGCCTGGAGGGGACTGATCTGATCCCGACCATCTACTGTCAGCATCCTTTTCAACAGATGCACAAACATCAGCCGGTCCATCTTCTGAGACTGATGGTCCAGATGAGACATGTGGACCTGAGAAAAGAGCGCATAGTTGATGGCACCAGGAACTCCTGAAGAAGCACCTTCCATTTCAACTTCTTTTAGTAACTGTCTTTATGCTAAATTTTTGGATCTCTGAGAGGAAAATCTAATCACCTTCAACATGTTGTCCAGGGAGCTGAAAACATATTTTCGGGCCTCTTCAGAGCCCTGTCTGGAGCTCAATGTCAGCTGGTGTCTACAGACTAAATGAATTAAGAATTAAATTACTGAGGACAATTTCTTGTATCACACAAATAAAAAAATACAGAATATCACAACATGATCATGATATCACAACACATTGATGTTGGTCGAGAAGGCCTGGCTTTCAGTCTACACTCTAATTCATCCCAAAGGTGTTCTATCGGGTTCAGGTCAGGACTCCGTGCAGGCCAGTCAAGTTCATCCACACCAGACTCTGTCATCCATGTCTTTATGGACCTTGCTTTGTGCACTGGTGCACAGTCATGTTGGAAGAGGAAGGGACCTGCTCCAAACTGTTCCCACAAGGTTGGGAGCATGGAATTGTCCAACATACTTTGGTATCCTGAAGCATTCAAAGTTCCTTTCACTGGAACTAAGGGGCCAAGCCCAACTCCTGAAAAACAACCCCACACCATAATTCCTCCTCCACCAAATCACAGTCGGCACAATGCAGTCCGAAATGTTCCCCTGGCAACTTCCAAACCCAGACTCGTCCATCAGATTGCCAGATGGAAAAGCGTGATTCATCACTCCAGAGAATGTGTCTCCACTGCTCTGGAGTCCAGTGACTGAATTTGTTGCACAGGTGGCATCCTATGACAGTTCCAGCTGGAATTCACTGAGCTCCTGAGAACGGCCCATTCTTTCACAAATGTTTGTAAAAACAGTCTGCATGCCTAAGTGCTTGATTTTATACACCTGTGGCCAGGCCAAGTGATTAGGACACCTGATTCTGATCATCTGTTGCTTCAGAAAAAGGCAGGCCAAGTATGTCCTCTGGAGAACTGCAAACCACAAAAGAACCTTTATTACTGGGATGATCATCATGTAGGACAGGTAAGCACCACTGATCTAACATAAACTCAGTATTTTGTCTATTGCTTCATTGCCCTGGTTTACTTAGAATCTTTGCTTTCTTATCTGAGGGCATTGCTAATACTAGCTATGCATCCATCAGATAAGACTTTGGCTTAGTCACTTCCACTCTGGCCAGTAGGACTCACCGGTAATGCCGTGTCTGCAGGTAACTGCAGCAAACAGCCTCAGACTCATGGGTGGTTGGACCGAAATCAGTGACCTTAAAGCGGTATGGTTGATTGATGGGGTCCTCCAACATGATGTTCTTGGGCTTTAGGTCGGTATTTAGGTCGGAGGCTTTTCAGTTTATTCAGAGCCTGGGCCACTTGTTGCATTATGGGTCTCACAAATGCAAACTCGATGGGTCTCCAATTTTTTCCGTCCATGAAATCATACAAGCTCTGCCCGAGCATCTTAAAGACCAGGCAGAGCTGTGAGTTATGCTGGAAGCACTCATACCAGCAGACACAGTTAAATTTATCTGTGTTCTCCACGGAGAGCATTTGGAGATTTCTGGCCTGCTGGGAAGAGAACAGCAAACAGTCAGACATGAATAAAATGGGGGAAAAAAGAAATGAATGGTCTGCAGGTTAAAAATAAATTCATTAGATATATACCTTGGCTGTAACTTTGCCTGATCTGACAGAAATTGTGGACTGATTACTGAGCCTGTGCCTAGTTCAGTAAACAACCATAAAAGAGCATTCTGAGGATACTATCTTTAGTTAATCCTACATACCTCGATGAGTCCCTGGTGGATATAGCCAGGCTGATTTTTCAATATTTTTATAGCCACAATTTCTTTGGTGTCCCATTTCAAACATCTGGCCACCTGCCCAAATGTTCCTTCACCCAGGAACTCCAACACCTCATAAGTGCTGGATGGGGAGGAAAGGATTTTTTGCTGATTGGTGGGCCACACTGCTCAGTGCACTAGAACTGGAGTGACCACTGGATGGGGATGGTGCAGTGGTGGTGGGTCCTCCTTAGATAGTGGGATAAAAAATAATAAGTTGACCTATGGAAATAAATTATATCCATTGCGCATGTCAATATTTTTAGATTATTACTTGGGGCTTGAAAATAGGCTTATCACGCAGTAACAATAATTAATTGGCTGATAAGTGACTTGGGGAAAAAATGGTTTCCAATTCCAATTTTCAAGTTTATGTAAACTTTTAGCTATTAGGCTACGTCAAAAAAGTTAGGCTACTAGATCTCATGTAATGATATCTGTCCATCTATCTAGGCAATAACAGAACCATATGTAGGTATATTTATACTTGCCATACACATTTCTGCACGAATCAGTTGCGTTAAAATAAATATCAAATGATCTGGGCTCTCCCCATGCCAGGTTTTCCACCAGGCATTAGTTGAATAATTGGCGGTCCAGATCGGACGTACCTCCGCATTTACATGCGGGAGATACCCAAAAGGGTACTCCGCTGTATTCATGTCCTACTTGTTTAATGGGACAACTTGTAGCCTATTAATTAGCGCTAATAAATTCCTGTGTGGTGAGAACTGACTGAAATGTTTCGGAGATAACTTTTTAAAGGTTTTTCGCGGTTACAGCACGTCACAATAGGCCGACATCCCACTCCATTATGATGCATCAAAGAACGCGTCAACGAAACAAAGATCTAATATAATTTAATTTAGGAATATATATGTCTTGAATAAAACTTTTTATCAAGGAGAAAAACATTTCTTGTAATTTTTTGTCTGTTTTCTCTTGACTGCCACCACTGGAAACAAGGGAGCAAATGTGTATTTCCATATATGTGTAGAGAGGATTCTCTGGAATCTGGCAATATTTGTGTTTTTCTGGTGGGATATTATATGGCTTATCGCTCTATGAATATGTAGCCTGTCAGGAGCAACACAATTCATATTCTGTAAAGTTTACTATTTATATTCTGACCAGTATTGGGTTTCCTTTTTTTCAGTTTGTTTTTTGGTTAGATATAATGGGGGCTTGGAGAACCCCATTAGATATAGTGGGGGCTTGGGGAACCCAGCTCCAGACCAGATAACGACTCAATGGGTTAATCTTGTCCAAAGCATTCCACTAAATGAAATGACAATAAAGCCAGTCAATAAAGTAGCTAGAGCCAATCATTAAGAGGAGATAAAATAACTTTCAAAGACTAAAATAAAGTAGAAGCAAAATTTAACTTAAATGATCTATATATTTAACTATAAATGATCTATAAAACCCTGGGAAAGTCGTGGAAGTGGTCCAAAGAACAGAGAGGACATACAAGAATGGACATACTCTCCTCAAAGCAAAGGGAAGGCATCTTGGGACTGGATTGAGATTTAATTGGGATGAATGCATAATTACAACACTCTTACCTTGTCTTACAACAGACATCAATATATTTACAATAACAGCTCCCTCTCTTTAAGTGACCAAAGTAGACAGCCAAATTACCAGAATGAGCAGTGGACACATCATATCACCAGTGGCCCTAAAGTATGGTTAGATCTGTTGTCAAATGTTCTGTATGTGGACTGACTCTGAAGGCTTGGACTTCTCTCTCTGAGCATACTTCTTAGAGTTTATCAACACTTGCTCCTTATCTGATATTTTGAGAGTCAGATCTGAATATGTGGCAGCTCTACCATTTCACACCATACATAACAGCACATAACTTAGATGAGGGAATCAATCAGTAGGAAGCACTGTGATGTCCTCCGATGGCTACGCCTCACTGGTGTCTGTGTCTGCCTCAGAGTCACTGTAGTCCGCTACTAGAGACAATCTTCCCCTCACATCATTAGTGGTTCTTGTCTCTCCACTAGCCTTTACACATCCAGATGTCTCGACCTCTGTCTCCTTTCCTTCCAGGGTGGTCTGTGTCGTGTTCAGATTTGTCCCTGTGGATTCTCCCATCTCACATGGATGGTTCCCTCCTGTGGAGCCAGAGGCAGCTTCAGAGGGACTCCTCCCGGGGTCAGAGCTTCGCTGCTGGGTAGCGGCTGCAGCTGAGGCTGCGTCATCGGTGCGTCTGCGCACCAGGCCCAGGGTGCTGGCAGCCGAGGAGCTGCTGAGGGCTTTAGTGGCGGCGGCCCCTTTGCCCTGCTGGCTCAGCCTGTGCAGGAGGCTCACTGCTGCGCCCCCTGGTGGAGCTGTGGCAGAGTTGAACCACGAGCGGGAGGAGATCTCCTTACGCTTGCTCTGCTGCCGGTCATCGTAGGCTAAGGGGGGGACAACCGAGATGTAAGGTTCAGGTTACTTTATGTGTACCCACTGCCACTTCACACATTAACCATCTCAAGAACCATTATACAGGCAGCTCAGATAATGACTCAAGGACCTAATCTTCTCCAAAGCATTCCACTAAATTAAATGACAATAAAGTCAGTCATTAAGAGGAGATAAAATAAAATAACCTTCAAAGACTAAAATAAAGTTGAAGTAAAAAAAGTTCCAAAATGTTCCTTCCTGCATTGTTTTACCAACAGAGTCAGACTGACAAACAAACAAAGAAAGAAAGAAGAAAAGGGAGAGAATTCTGTGGGCAGGAAAAAAGTGACAATGTTACTCACAGTCAAGGCTTTGGAAGGTGAGTAGAGCTGCTAGCTTCTTGTCCTCCTCTTTCTCAGGGACCAGTGAGATGGACAGACCAGCCCTCTTCCTCACCGCATTGTCCTTCTCCTCTTGTTCTGCCATCACTTTCTTCTCATCCTGGGGTAAATGACAAACAAACAAAGAGGAAAGCGAGATTCAGACTGAGCTATAAATATAGTGTCTACAGAGGCTATGCAGTGTAGTGAGCTGCATTTTTAACATGCTGTTTTAGGTTTCTAGCAAATTCAAAGCTTTTCTCAGGATTTTTACATTAGCAAGCAGTAAAAGCACAAGAACACGGTGGAGTGGGGAGATAAGGGAGAGTAATGGAAAGTTCAATAACTACACAAAAATGCTCACTCTAAACAAACTAAACAAAAACGCTCACCCTAAACAAACTAAACAAAAACGCTCACCCTAAACAAACTAAACATAAATTCCCATCCTAAACAAACTAAACCAAACTGACCTTCCTAAATGAAAAAAAACAAGGTGCCCACCCTAAACTTCCTGCGGAGACTGCTGTTGAGCTGGAAGTCATCCTTCCAGGCGGACTGGTGGTCCTGGATCTCATTAAGGGAGGGTAGGGCTGCTCGCAACTTCTCCTTGTCCTTGCCACCATGGTCTAGCTTATACATGGCATCAGTCTCAAGCTTCTCTTTCTCAGAGCGCTCTATACACAGACAGGGAGACACAGACAGTGTGTGAGTGAGTTTACGTCTCAATCCTTTCTACAACAATGGCAGTTTTTAATAAAACCAAAAACATTTTAAGTGTAAGCATCATGTTTATGTCAATCCTATAAGGCCAACATGTCTTACTAGCTAGGGATCCCTTTAAAAAACAAAAAAATGTTCACAATGTAGTATAATAAAAACACAGCATATAGCTGGAGTAAGTGTGGACGGCACCTGTCGTAAGGATCTGCTCATTCTCAGCCATGTCCCAGCGCTCCTCCTTCCGTTGTGCGCCACTCACAATCACATAGTCACAGCTGGCCGGGTCCGTCTGCATCTCAATGTAGTTCACACACAGGTGGCACTTCATCCTGAACCTGCAGCCGTACATACACAAGCAAATGTGTTCAAACATACACAAAACACACACGCATGCACACACAGACAGACACATGCATATACACATACACACACACAACCTGACATGCTCTTTTACAAAGACTAGAAGTGGTTCTTTCACACAAGACTCTTAGTAAGCCTCTACACAATAAAAACACCTTCAGTGTTCTTTCCCACATTTAAAACCTCTTGCTGATGACACTAAATAAAAATGAAGCTGTTAATAGTGTACAACAACATCCTTGTTACCTGTATATGGGAGTGGTGTAATAGTTCCCCACTTTCTTCTTCTCTGCATTATATCGCACACCCATGCCAATGTGGTTCTTACAGCCATCACACCAAATATTGTAGGGCATCTCAAATCTGACAAGGAAAGTTCAGTTCCAGAGTCAATTGCACACCACCATGACAGACTCAACAGTAGAACCTCAGAGTGATGTCAATAATTACTATGTGTAATAAATTCCATAGATAGGTGCACCTGATGATGAGGATGCCCTGGGACAGCTTCCTTGCCCTCTCTCGGAGAGGATGGCTGTTCCTGTACCCATTAATGGAGCCATGCTGAAAGGGTCAAAGAAGTACAATGATTAATATCAACATATTACATTATATCATAACAGTTTACCACAATTACTTACTTACAAGTACAGTAAGAAGTTGATCTGACAATACAACGATCTGTTACTCTTACCTTGGCTGGGTCGAAATCAGGGGGGTAGTACTTGTTCACTCCTTTCCGTTCACCCTAACATGAAGGAGCGGCAAACATGGTTATTCAACTACATCACATGTCCAGCAGGGATAAGATACTTTGACTTCTGCCTTACTCGGCTTAATAAAATCATGTAAGATCAAAAGACAGATACTAACCATGTTGACGACTGTTGACTGTGAACTGCTGGATTGCCTTGGTTACCTCAGTCAATCTGGATATAAACACCAACCTATGGAACAAATTACATTACTGACTCAGTTTACAATTGGAAATGTAACATTGCCCATTTTTCCACCGCCTTGACAAAATCCACGTGTGCGTGTGGTCAATTTAAAAGCTCGTTCGCTGCTAAGAAACTGCCAACGCAGCAATCATTCAAGTCTGCTTCAAGGGTCTAGCATTTGATATCCACCAAAGCTTACAACTGGCAAAGGCCCATTCGTTTTCAGTCCGTGTTGAGAGATATGGGTAGCAGCATGTTTATCAGGAAAATAGCAACTACTGCATTTGTAATGCGACAGATAGGTAACGTAACGTTACATATTTAGCCAGCTTGTTTAGCTGGAATGTTGACCAACGAGCTAACACTAGCAAGATAAGTATCTCCCGACAGAGATCACTTCCACTGAACTGATCCCCGTACAACAATACAAAAACACAGTAATATTTGTTATATGCACAAATATTTTTTTTTTCACAAAAGGCTACATGATAGAGGAAACATATTTGTTTACAGCATACCTTTACGATTAGCTTCCACTCCTATCTTTTCTTCTCGTACTGGTGCCGAAGAAGCCTTGTGTTACACATTAAACTACTGCCGTCTAGTGGTAGCAAGTAGTAATAGCGGAGCCAGTCCAATTGGCTCCCATACTAGCCCGGTTATGCCTTCCTACGCACTTTCGCTCAATTATCATCTCCCTACACGAAGTGGAGAACGAGGGTCCGGCTTTAACACCATACATTTCCATGGATCTAAATTGTGAAATTGTCGGATTAGTTCTATATTGTGATAGATGAAGGTTTTTTCTACTACTAATATTTCATGGCAACACACAAGACACAAATACACTGTTGACTCTCAAGACCACCTTCACTTGTACACACAGAATCCTTTACAAAATGTCGGACAAGAATTTAACATAGATTCTTAAAAGGACACATTTTGGATAATAGAAACTTAGAGGCAAACAACATCTGTGGTTTGAATGCTTTATTGGGGAAAGGGAGAGTGGGACGGGGATTGTGACATTATACAAAGAAAAAAAATATATAGCAAGCTCTCAAATGTAAGCACCTCAGTAAAAGTCAAAGACATGAGAATCAGAGGGAGCAAACAGGGAGTTAGACTGTAGTCTATCACATTAAACAAAGAAGGGCTTCAGGTTTGGGATGGATATGTTGTGTATGACCCCAGAAATCGGAGCCATTCTGAATCTGACCAGTCTGACCTCTATGAAGCTGAAATGGTCAAACTATTATTTAAAATATATATAAAAAAAAAAGAAAAAAAAAATCACACAAATTGGGGGTGTAATCAGTGCACATCAACTGGCATTGTACAACATAAGTTAGACAAAAAAAATATATAATAAAAAATAATATTAACGCCACTCTACAAATGCAGTTCCCTGGAATTAGACTGAAAATCTCATTTTCATTAAATACTGGTTGCAACGGTCTAAGGCAACATTTTTCTTAGTTAATAAAAAACAGGGGAGGGTCACACACTGCGCAAGAATCAATGAAGCTGTACAAGTTATTCCTTTTCATTTCATGGGGTTTGTCTCATTTACACTGTACAGAGTCCGTGTTCCTTCAGGATTCCTTTGGCCTGCTCAAGCCAAAATACGAGGCTCTTCTGTAACCACTTTCCAGACATAATCAGACACAATATATACAAATACAGACTTACAGTACACACATCCATATGCACAGGGGCCTTTTTCTATCCAGCAGGCTCTCACTGAGGGTCCTGGAAAGACTAACCAGAGGAGAGCGTGCTTCAGTGGCACGAACAGGCGCCGCTAACCACCACTGTCGCCTTGAACAGTCACACATCCCCTCAACGGCTAACCGCGTTTCACCTGACAAGAGAATACTGAACCATATCATATGTCCCATTCCACACCAGAATGGTCCATTTTTATGAGAATGTACACTTAGTACAAATAAGGGGGTAGGGGGAAGTTATGTCTCATAAACAATCTGGGTATTCTGGGAGATTCAAGTTCATAGAAAGAAAAATATTAGCTGCAAACTGGTCTTGGGCGTGTATCAGGGGTTTCCTGTACCACGGGGAAAGAGCACACGACACGTGTGCTTCACAACTATGAAATGATCAATGGTCTGGCATACTATCTAGGGTGCTCTACCCCTGCCATGTCAAACGCCACAAACTACAGCCAGAGACCCTGGAGCACAGAGGCACTGCTAGTTTACCACTAGGAGGGTAGTGATGAGGCTTTAAGCATTATTTGCCTTTTCACTGAGAGAGAGAAAACAACACACCTTCCCCCTGCATGATTGTCTCATCATAGAAAATTTGAACAAAAGACCAATAGAAATCAAGAGGAAATAAACTCGTCTTTTTTTGCTAGCATCTGTTGACAATTTAAGCCAATACAAAATTACAATGTCAATAATATGACCAACCACTGGTCTTTGACTACTCATAACTTGAGTATACGAGTACCGGGGAATCAACAAAAGAAATCACGTAAGCAAATGTTAGGTCTGGGGATGTATGAATATGAGTAAAACAAGACACAAACAAAAACAAATAAAAACAAGCACACAAACAAACAAAAAATGCCTCTTTGTTAAATAAAACCATGAGGAAACGGAAAGAAGGTTACGGGGACATTCTGGCTGGAGTATTTGTTGGTGACGCCCTGATGAGGTAATTTCTCTCACCTTCAGAACTCACAACTCTTCACCCCCAACCCACAATACTGTTTAGAGGACTCGAGGTGTGGCACAGTCAATATTCAGTTACTTTTTGTTTTTAGGGGGGTGGTCTGGACATAAACCTCAGGGGTATTGGCTACACTGAGATCCTCACTGTCGGACCCCTACAGAACACATAATGCGTGTGGAGCATGGGAGGCAGCCTTCACTCTCTGTCTGTGTGTGCCAGCGGAACTCACGCCAGGGGAAAGGAACTGCTTTCTGTTGCCCTCACGGCACCTCTGTCAGGGAGGAGGAAGACAAGAAACAGGGGGTGGGGGCGAGGGGTGTAGAGACACTGGGGGTCGGGTGGGGGGAGGTCGGGGACACAGGGGACCGACACCGGCCTGTGTAGGCGGTCCGCTCACGGCCCCCTGTCCAAGCGCTTCTTGGTTCCCTGCTGCTGGTGTCTGTAAGGTTTAGTCTCCGCGGCGGCGGCATCCAGAGCACCACGGTGGGTGAGGCAGCTGGCTGGCTGGTCGGCAGGCTGCGTGTCTATACTGCCGGCGGGGGAGTAGGGGAGGGGAGGAGGGCACAGACTCATAAGTTTTTGGTGTTGATGTGCGTCTTGTAGTGCTTCGTCAGGTGGTCGCTCCTCATGAAGCGCTTCTGACACTGTGAGCACTCGAAACGCTTGTCTCCTGCCAAGACACACACACACACACACACAAACGGTTAATGATCATATCTCTCCAATATGCATCATTGACATGCACATTAAAACCTAGCCTTACATAGCTAAGACAAACAGACAGACAGACAAAGAAATAAAGAACGAACTCAACTCTGTGCACAGGATCATCATCTACAGCTCTACAGCTCATACACTGTACAGTATCTGAGTGAGAGAGAGAGTGAGTGTGTGTGTGTGTGTGTGTGAGAGAGAGAGAGAGAGAGAGAGAGGGAGAGAAAGTGTCTGTGTGTGCATGCATGTTCTCTCACACATGCTCATCCCCGTCCTCCACTTACCTGTGTGTGTGCGTGCGTGCCGCTGCAGTTCGTCACTGCGGGTGAAGCGCTTGCCGCAGAAGACCCAGTTACACACAAAGGGCCTCTCGCCCGTGTGGAGGCGTACGTGCGCCCGCAGCAGCGACGTCTTGCGGAACGTCTTCTCACAGCCCGGGATGTGACATATGTGCTTCTTCTTGCCCAGCTCACCCGGCCTACACACACACACACACACACACACACACACACACACACACACACACACACCAACAGGCAACACAGGTTAGACAGGTTAGCAGAAGTATTAGCAGATGTGTAACTAAACAATGCAGACAGAGTGATAGAAGACCAACTCAAAAGGTCACAAATTTATGAAAAGCTCTTCCAGACATGGGTATTCCAGACATGTGGTTTGGTGACAAAGCACCAGGGTCAGGTGCCCCAAATAAGCTGGTAAACCTAACAAATGAGCCAAGTGACTTGAGTTTGCTAGGAGAGGGAGGTAATGAGTTAGCCAGGCTAGTGCTGCCTTCTGCTTCCACTCAATACCGCATTTCACTCCAGCACTGTCAGGGATCTCTCCAAAAGCTTAGGTTTCCTTCAACAAACTTTTGGCTGACCAATCAGCGAACAGAGGGCTTTGGCATGCCCAATAGTTTACAAAGGTTCACAGAAAGGAAGGAAATGTACACCAATCGAGGGATCCCAGAAGCTTTGCACAAAGTGAAACAACGTTTCACCACCAGGCTAGCAATGAGGCTCTCCTATTGGGCGATTTACAGTGCATCTTACTCATCTCACTATCATGGACAGAATACCCCTCAGATGTGGCGATTTTGTTATGAAACAATTTATCAAGTGACCCACAGAGAGAGAGTGAGACAGTGACCCAGAGAGAGAGAGTGAGCCACAGAGAGAGAGAGTGAGACAGAGAGGGCTCAAAAACTACACTCAAAGTGGTCCACAGCACAAGGGACTACATGTGCTACACTGTCTGCTAGGGACCAACCTAGGACCAACCAGGAATGCTTATCTAGCAGATACGACTAAAAACTGGACTGCCAACCCTCTTGGGTTTTTATTGTCAGATCTAACCCTAGGTCAGCTATGATCCTCCACTTCAGACCAAAAGGTCTGTCCAGCAATCACCTCAAGCCTCAGTTTGCCACAGTAATAACTACGGAGGGAAGTGATAACGGGCCACTATTTGCCATCATCCTCTTATGTAAGCATCCCTAAGATGGTCCGCATTAAAAGGTTTGCACAATAGATGGTGACCCGGCCGGCTGGCCTAATTGGCTTAAGTCCTCTATGACAGTTTACACTGGGCCCACAGCTCAAGGTAGACCAGGGGGACAGACCAATGGACTGACTCACTGACTGGGCTGTGGCACCTACTTGTTGTTCCTTCCATAGAGCACATCAGCCACACAGACATCAGTCCTGAAGGCCATCTGGCTGAAGGCTGAACAGGCACAAGCAGCGGTGAAAATAAAACTACAGACTTTGTTCTCTCGTTGAGTGTTATGAGGAAATGTTTTAGGAAAGACTTTTTAAATGCCTCCAATTTATTTGGACTTATGTCCAAAGCCTCTTGTTGTGTCGTGTTGGATTGCTGTGCAAATCTACTTAATACACCCATCTGAATGGGATTTCTGCGAGTAAATCTCCTCAAACACATAGAATGCTGCACTTTACGTTCAGTTACTCCACAAGAGCAGAGTCTGGTCAGAGGTGTCTCACACACAGATCATAACCAGACTGGTGATCAGTGTAACACACCGGCCAGTTAGGAATGCTATGTTTTTTTGGGAACTGTTATGTCTTCTCCAACTAACCAAACTGACACCTCGGGCCACATAACAGCCCATTTCAACACCAGCTTTTGCAGCGAAGCAAGAAATGGTTTGCCTCAGGCTTACCACAAGCATTACTCATGCAAACGTACCGTGTATCTTTTCCCTTAAATGCACACTGCCAGGGGCAGCACTACACCATTACCACTTCACCTGACATGGATACCTGACTACGGCCTACTGACATATTTACACAATATCCACACATACTGACCAATTAGGCCAAAAAACAGGGGAGCCCTCAGATGAGATCACGGCCAGTACCAGAGCTAGTGTTGCCCTAACTGATCACATAACGTCTGAACAAACATCAGAAGTGTGAGTGCAAACCACTGAGTCAGCTAGCATTGCTTCCATCCTTAAAGGGGAAACTCTGGCATGTCTGAACCTATATTCTTCTGTTAGAGGACTTTGATTGCTGTCAGTACCCCCCCCCTTCTAAATAGAATGAAATCGGGGATACTATGGCAGATATATCATGCCAGCAACGAGACAACCCAGGAAGGTATAAGGTGGACTAAACTGGCCATATTTCTAAGATTCTAAGATTTCTAGTAAGAAATTTCCAAGATGGCAAGACCCTGAGGTTTTTTTTTAAGGCAAACCATTGCGTTAATGGTTGTTTTGAGGGCGCACACACACACACGATTGATAAAGAGAACCTTGCTGAGAAATTAAGGGAAACAACAAAACAAGAGTAGCGCATTCAATTAGAATTGCAAAAAAGCACCTTTAAGGACTAAGACAGTAAGCCCTACCTACTACAGTGGGGGTGCATCGAATACTTGCCTCTTCTCTGCGTCCTTGCAGTTGGGGCAGGTGCAGGCCATGCGGCGTTTCTTCTCGCCAGGTTGGCTCTGTAGCTCCAGTGCCAGCGTCTGTTCCACCTGCGGCCCCGCCACGCCACCAAGCTGCAGGCTGCCCCCAGGTACCGTCTGCACCGTCAGGTGCTGCTGGCCTAAGGGACCACACCATGGATCAACCATTTAGTCAGCACATGGATACCAAAGTTATCACGATAACACCTTTGTGGATGTTACTCTAATGGTCCTCATGAACTACACAGTGTTCACCATGTTGGGAGTCCAGTCCAGAGTACACACTGTTTTTTACATAACATTTGATCATACTTTTAAGCATACTAATAAATACTTAGTTGACCCCAAATTGGACAACCTAGTAAGGCCATCTGTGTTGTCTTGCATTCAAAGTATAGTAAACTGATCAATCAGTACTGAGACAGATGAGACGTAAGGCACTTGTTGAGCTACATACATAAAGCTGTGTTGAGACTTACCTCCGGCGTTGGTGATGGTGACAGGCACGCCCTGCACCTGCACCCCATTAATGTTGATGGTCTGCACCGCCTGCACGGCTGACGACAGCTGCGCGGCGTTGAGTGCAATCAGCCCCCCCGCCGGGGCAATCTTGGGCAGCGGGCGTTCCTTCCGCGCCCCCGCTGCCAGCGCGCGCTTGGGGGCAGTCGCCGTGGCAATGGAGGTGTTGATGACGGCTGGTGCAGGGCTGGCGACGGGGGCTACCTGGGCCGGGGCCACGGCCTCCTGAAGCTGCACCGCCTGCCACTCACCTGAGGCTGTCTTAATGAGCACCTGCAGCACAGCACACGTGCAGACACACACACACATGCAGAGCCAGGAGCTCCAAGTTAGCATGGAGGCTAGACTGGTCAATAATTGGTGGTGCATTACCTCTCCTTTAGAACTTCGAAAACACTAGGCTTCTAAAACCCTGTCACTTAGAAAAAAGTCCTACAAAACTGCAACACTCAGATAAGTTCCCACTTGGACACCGATTTCTATTATTTACTAAAACCACTGCTCTGCTGTCTGCCTTCATACAATTCACTGCACTCAACCCTTCTGTTCCTGAGATCTGAACTGGTAAACAGAAATGTACACACAGATATTATGAGGTCAAATAAATTGACATGACTCTTGAGCTGGGTTAAATGCTTAGGGAGAGTAACTCCCTCCCACATACCTGCGTGGGTTCAGCAGGAGCAACCTGAAGACTCGGGGCTGGCTGTTTCTGGGGAACCTGGGGAAGCGTGGCAGAGGCGGCCTGTACCACTTTGAGGGCCTGCGGGGGGATCTGGACCACCTGCTGCTGCTGTTGTGGCTGCTGCTGCTGGTCCTGCTTGGGCTGGACCAGCTGCACCTGCTGCACCACCTGCTGTGAGGAGCCGGGGTTCTGGACGATCAGCAAGTTGTTTCCCGCCTGGAGCATGCAAAGCAACACATCACTGACATGAACCCTGACAAATCACCTTAACAAGTACCATGGGTATTTTTTTCAGCAGATTCAACAGAGGTCCATTAAAACATTTTCCCACGAGTGAAAAATGAAAGTTTGACAGTATAAGCGTGCTATTTCTTACACCAGCATTTCTCCAGATGTCAGGCTGGAAGATTTTTTGGGTTCACATGCCCATAATCGAATAAGACTTTGCAGTGACAGTAGCATTGCCCAGCTAATAACAACGGCAACATATGTGATAAAAGCATTGGCACTTGTATGATGCGGACAAGGTGGTCCCACACAAACAATGTTAGCAAATCAAACATTAAAGTGGCACAATTATGGGCACGACTTCATTAAACCAACTACAATCACTTACTTGGACCTCCTCAACACCTGAGGGTGCCCAATTAAACAATGGTAGCTGGCATTGTTTCTAACTTGGCACTGCCTCGTCCTGATAGCGGTTTGATATTAGGTCAGGTCAGGGAGCCCTGTGCAGGGCTGCGCACAGATGTCAAAACGGGCTTGTTCGACTTAGCCAGCTGACCGGCTGGCTAAGTGGGTGGGACTTTTTTTGTTGGACAAACATTAGTGATGTTGTACAGGTAGGTTTATGCCCAATGAAAAGTCCCACTCGCCCAATCAGCTAAATCGAACAAGCACATCTGTGCGCTTCTTGTTACAATGTTTGTATTGTCCGGTTCATGGTTTGATCTTGTTACATAGTTGTGTGTACAGCAGTCTTACCTGTATGATGTTATCTGCTGTGGTTTCAATGAGAAGTGTCTCCACCTGCTCGCTCACAGGAGAAGGTGATGCCGGCTGAGGGGCAACAGGGGTGGGGGCCATGGCTGTTACCGGTGTCTGCTTCTTGCGCCCCCTCCGGGAAGTCTTAACGGGAGGTGGCGTAGCTGTGGTGTGCTGCGTCTCTGCAACGATCTGCGTGGTGCCCACCTCGGCCGTGGTGACGTTGAGGGGGAGCGTGAGGCCGCTGGGGAGGCGCATAAGGGTCCGCTGCTGCTGCTCGCTGTTCTGCCGCCGTTTTTGCGTCAATGGCTTGATGGTCACCGTCTTCTGGGGCGCAGCCGTCGCCATGGTGACTACAGGCTGGGCCGGGGCAGGCGTGGCGGCAGGCAGTGAGACGGGCGTTGTGATGATGGCCTGGTTGGTGCCTGGGATGAGCTGGATCTGGCTGCCCTGCGGCACCATCTGGATGGTCTGCGCCCCCTGGATCTGGGGTACCATCTGATACTGGATGTTGGCTGGGGCGGGGGCGGCGGCCGGCCGCGTGGGGCTCTGGATGGTCAGCAGGATGGGGCTGGCGCCTGAGGCACCCAGGCCCGCCGGCAGCTGGATCACATTGCCCTTGGCCGACAGGAAGCCCAGGGCGTTCTTGGGGGGTGCGGGCGCGATGGGCGCCGGCTTGATCGGGTGCAGGCGGCGGGTGGTGGGCTGGGCTGGAGGGGTGCTGACGGGGGCCTGGGCGGCAGGAGGGCCGATTTTACTGCAAGTGGCGGCCAAGAGGGCCAGAGGAGAGGGCTGGGAGTCCTGAAGAAATAGGGTGCAATACAGTGACAAAGGAATACATCACAAAGCATGTTTGCCTATCTGCTTCTTACGCCAGGCACCAATACACCATCTAGCAGATCTGGAACATTATCCTATGTGAAGAGGTGCTTTTTTTTTTTTTTTTTTTTTTTTACCCAAATCTCTGTCTCTGCATTTAGGCCTAAGTCTGGATGTTTTGAAATAAACAGCAGATTACAATAGCTAATCAGAAAATGCTCATCATTTACTTTCTTATGCATAAGGAACTGGTGCATTTATATACACTACTGGTGTTTGTGCTTGTTAATGTAGCCTAACTATGCACCGTCTAGTTTGCATTTTAGTTCACAACTATGTTCTTGTTTGATATGTTGACTATCCTCATTGCTGTTTACACCACCAGCCAGAACAACATTCCTTAAATGTTCTTAACTTCATTGGCTGAATAAATCTGATTCTGACTCTGATCTAGTCTGAGCAGAAATCATTAGCCTTTCTGGTCCAAAGTGCATGTTATCCTTTTGCACTACACACATACCCCAAACCACAAAACCTGTTCAGGCATTTAACATAACTAGAGCATTATAAATTGTTAATCAAAATACAAATCAAAATCTTCAGTTTGATGATCAGAAAACCCATAAAATTATTCCTTGAAATTATAACTTGAAGAGAGACAAAGGTAAGGAGCTGCTTTTGGGGTCATGCCCAGGAGCTCTGGAAGGGCTAGGGTTAAGGGTGAAAGGTCAAGAGGACTTACTTGTGTGGAGGTGGCTGATGGCTGGAGGTATTCGCTGGGACTGACAGCAACAGTAGTGGCCATACTGTCCTTCTGATCTGCAAAAAGACAACAGATTGTTGATTGAGTTTTTACAAAATGGGTGGCATCTTTCTGTATAGTTGGACACACCCTCCATAACAGCCTCTATTTGTAATGCGGTTATCCTATCGTAGACATGCATGTGTGTGCTAATTTGTATGCTAGTTTAGAAAAATCACTTCTTCCATTCGGATAAGATCAATAACTTACAATCACTTCGAACACTGGGAGTTGTTGACTTCGCAACATGAAGTGTAGCCTAAACCTTTTTTATCGACAAGTTGCATACCATGAGGAATCTGAAACTGATAGCTAAGATGCCACTTTGAAATAGTAAGAGCAGTCAATCACCCAGTGAGGAAACTGCAACTGGAAAAGCAAGTGATCATTGGACATCGGCGGAACAGGTCCACGGTCGGGCTTTCGTTTCAAGTTTTAATTCTGACGCCAAGCAGGGGACTCGTGCGAGTAGAGCTAAATAGTGGACGTAATAGAGCGAACAAATTTGCTTGCTGATCTGCATGCACTTTCAGCAGCCCCAAAGAACTTTGTAAAAAATATGCTAACGTTAACGGTTACTTCATGTTTCGACTTAGCCTTATTCCTAGCTGCTATCACTGGTCCAGTTAACGTCAACAGTGTTTTGGAGGGTTGGGTAGAAGTTTTGCATTGCATTGTCGATCACGTATTGATTCCATGTTACTGTTAGCCACACCAATTTTTGAAAACAGACTTTTTCTTTAAGTTCTGGCTCGCTAACATACAGTACACGAGTGCAAAAAATGTTTGAGCGCGGCCTGAAAATAGCGCCGCCATCAAAAAGATAGCTACAGCTAGCAAGCAGCACCTCCGAAACTAGCTCTGCCTCTGCGAAGCTAGACTCGGAGAGACGACGGTACTGGGCTAGCATATGAGCTCGAGTATGGCTGGCTAGCTATCCAGATATCTCCAGATACGCATATCTCTACTAAATTACCCTAACATTATCCAGTCTGACTACCTCTTGAATCTAGTTATATTGTTTTCTAACCACATCTCACCTTCAGTTCAGTGTTTGTATTTTACACCACATATTTGAAAATGGCCCAGTTTCAATGCATATCCAGCTAAAATTAAAAACAAGACTGCTTTACAGGCTAGCTTGCTAACGCATAGCAAGTCAAACTCTTTGATACTGAAAAGGCAGCCCAATTCCGGAAGTGCACAGCTTGCAAGCAAAGTACAACTACACGCATTCCAACATATGTATTTAATGCATAACACATTAAATGTCCTTCAGGTTAACGAAGATGAATTGTTTTACTAAGTACAATGTAATATAAACACCAATGTTATAATTCCTACCCACCGCTCATGACGACATTCACTCTCCGTGCAGCCTTCAAGAGCAAGCCCATACAAGATACCGCCTGCGCACTTAGTCCAATCGGCGTGCCTATGTTTCAGTGAGCGATGGTAGTCCTAGCCAATAGATAATAGCCATATTTCGGATTGAAATTCTTTTTTACCAATGAAAGCGCTAGATGTTCATAAAGACGACGATGGGCACTTATGTGACCAATGGGTTGCCGGTTTAGGGTATTTTGAGGTGGGTTTAAAGGGAATATGTAAAATAAAAACTGGGCCTATGATATGAGTGTTGTGTTTCATTGACACACATCACGTCCAGTCCGCAGGCAGAGAGACATTTCAGTCAAACTCCACTTGACAACCATTTTGGTCAATCAGCCCTTAGGTTCTACAAGCGGTTAATGCAATAAGGACTGTCACTGCCCCCAGAAAAAAGACCTTTACATCGTTTTAGACAGTACAATGTTCGACGCTGTTTAAACTCTAAGAGTCTGCACAGAATGCAGGCTTTCAAGACACACCCAATTGCCAAGAGGTAGACTCGTCAAAGTAGAGGGGGAATCTGAACCAAGTTTCACTGGTTGGAGTTTTTCATTAAAAAAACTCAAACATTCAAAATTATTTTGCAAAGCCAGTTCTTTGTAATCCTCAATATGCAACTGGGCAAGAGTACCAGACCCTCAAAAAAAAAACAAAAACAAAAAAAAACAAAAACACGCTAATCTAAATCTGATCTGAATTCAAATGTGTTGAAATAGAATTTTCTGAAGCAGGCTTGAGTTCTGGTCCCGTCTTCTACGGCTCATCTGAAATTTTCAGTTAATAGCAAAAAAAAGGCTAAAGTGGCTAAAAATAGCATACTTTTATGCGTCTGCTAAATGCATAAATGTAATATGTTCATGACAAACACTTTGGTCTACTTTCCATTGGCCTATCAGACGCTGTCTGGTCAAAGTCAAAACTGTACATTGTGCTGAAAATAAAATGTATCAAACAATTTGATTTGAGCATTTGGTTCAGATATAATTGTGTGCTTGTGTACACTGTTAACTTCTTACATATTTCATAGAGACACATGTAGTCTCAGCCTAGGTGTATCTGTGCCTTTTGAAATTTCCTTCAATTATGTGAGATCACCTCATATACCCAACACTGAGCCAGCCTTTAATTTGTATGTTGGAAACTAAGAATACTTTTGGTGTCACTTTATGGAGACTGCTGCGATACACCTTTAAAATTGCTTATTAAAATTCTTCTCCATTCTCAGTTTCCTTTCCTGACCTCCTTCTGGCTCTGCAGCATCTCTCCATCATGACATGAAATAGACATCTCTCTTCACATTCAGTCATCATGCATATTTTTCTGTGAAAGAAAGCTTACACAGAGAATGGTACTGAAGGTTTGTCTTCGTGATGTTAATGTTTTTATTTTTTCTTCTTCTTCTAGCAAATTCATTACAAAGACTTCTAGGAGTAAAGATGTGCAAATATTACACGTTTTCTCAATAACATGCTTACCATTAGGATTAATAGCTCATTAAAGCCGTAATCAATAATTGTTCAATGATGTGAACATGTGTGCATTTTAGTATTTCTTTTCTTATTCATTACATTACTTCACATAGAGTATTGCTATAAAATCTGGTCTTGTTAATTCCCTTTTTTGGGATCAAGGGTTCTTGAGTCACACACACACACACACACACAAACACTGACTGAAGGCAGTTTTTTTCTAAACCTCTTTTACTGAAAATACTGTTCCTATGACCGGCTGTGACTGAAGAAAAGGGCAGACAGAGTCTGATCCGGTCACAGGGATGAGATACATATACAGTCTCGAGCTCCACTCGTGAACAAGTATCGTACTCAGAGAGGAGAGGAGTAGGTGGGGGCTGTTACAAACAGATCAGCTCAATAGATCAAAAAGTCCATTTAGCTCGTCTCAGAATTAGGTAACCTATGGAACAAAGTGGTCTGATCATGGGGAACAAAAACAAACATCTGAGAGTTCAAGTCCAAGTTTTAGTTTGGTTGAGTTGTCCAGTTGGCTTCACCTGGAAAGGCCATTCTCCCAGCTCCACTTGGTGTGCTGTGCTGTTTGTGTGACATCCCAGCATTCCACTGGGCTTCCTCTCCTTGGGATTCATTGGTCGCTGTAGTGAAGGAGAGGAGAGGAAAGACCTATGCAGAGTCCCTGAGGAAGTCGCAGTTTGGACATGCAACCCAAACAAAATTTTGGGAATGGGAAGCAGGAAGACTGGTGAACAGACAGGGGCCAGACTGTGCTTCACCGGCAGTGGTCTGCCACACCACGTCTCCGTAGACAGAGTACCTGCAGAGGGGTGAAGAGAAGCTATAAGACTTGGCATATAAGAATTCCTAATGGGAGGATGAAATAACCCAAAGTGTCTAAAATCGTTACATATCTACCATTTTAAAGGTTTAGTTTCAGATTTACAACAAAATGGAGAGTACAGGGGATAGAGGACTCTTGATAGTATTAATCCATTAGCATCAACAGATGTGTGGACCACAAATTAATCTGAAGAGCAGCATTTCAGAAGAGTACATTCACTATATTATCACGGCCACCAATTTACTTTTCCCTCTGTACATTTCCAGGACGTACTAGGATGAGGACGCCTCCGCTGGTTACGTCTGAGGGTCTGCTTCCTGTTCAACTCCCAGAGCTTGGTGTATTCCCTTGATTGACAGGTACATCTCCTCCTCGGGGTCATAGTAGTAGAACTTCCTCAGGTAGGCAATGAGTGGCCTGTGGATGAGAGTCATAGCATATCCTTGTACACATCGCATTCAACTTAAAAGTAACACAGAATCAATGTATCCAGATAGATCACATTAAACATAAAGACCTTAGCATTCAATTTACCTTCCAGTGACATAATTATGTAATTCCATAAACAGGGCATGAGCTGATGCTGGCAAAACATGAAGTAGCTTTTTGGGTTTTGGGTCATCTTCAAGCACAGCTTGTATTCACGTGTATTGTATTTAATATTGTGGCCACATGTGGTAGAACATGATATTATATAGGAGATCCAGCCCAGTGCTAGTTGATTTGCATGCTATCTTCAGTGGATAACTATATCTGAATATGGTCGTTTCCTTGCATTCAGTATGCTGTGGCTCGGTCATTTTTAGATTATTGCATTTTGCCATATATTGCTAACATGTTGGTCTGAAATTGAAGGGAAGTTGATGACCTCAATACTATCTATGTTGGTGGGTGAATGACTTTTTACAGACGGAGTGTGTGTGCTTACTTGGGCAGTGGGAGCTCCTGGATGTGGTCGATGCGGACCATTTGTCGGATGCAGAAGCGGCAGAGGTGCTGGAGGGACTTGACATTGCTGAAGCGGGACACTGGGTAGAGCAGCTGCACCGGAGTGGGGGGGAGACCTGATGAAGAGCAAGTATCTCTGTCAGTCATCTCCATGAGAACTACATCCACAGTCTGAGCCTGCCCTGGCTGACTGGGACACATCTCATTCAGGCTTCTGACTTTTGGTTGGAGGTAGAAGTGTCTAAGTATCAAAGCCAACTGACTAGTTTATACTCTTAATATAATAACTCAGGTGAGGCAGTCATGGAGACACTGGTATAGGCTAGGGGTCTGTGAAATAGTGTGTGAATGCCAGCAGCCAGACCAGTGGATTCTCTGCTGAATTACTGAAGCTAAGCAAGCGTGAGTTTAGTTGCTACTTGGATAGGAGACTTCCTTGGGGAAGAACATTGCTGTTGGAGACGGTGTTGGTCCTACGACTTTTCAGAAATTCCATGACCAGTGGGAACCCTGCAAAGCCTAGTGTACTGACTCATTCTTTCCCATATTCTCCATCTCAAGCTGATGTGTGGTGGATGCTGCACATTGATTATGGCTGGTGTGGCTCTCCTGTTTAGTGTAAAGCATCTTGATGAAGCACTGTATCTATGTAGCTCATGTTGTTATTGTTGAACAGAAACATACAAAAGACTTATATGCAATATAATCATTACTTGTGTATGTTACAATAACTGAGCCTGTGAGTCTGGCTGGACTATGAGTATTTTTACAATGGCTGCTGTTGAACACTTTTGACCATTGCAGTTAGATTAGAATTGTTTGGGTTGTTGTCTTTTATTGATGTGTTTATAATGGTCTGTAGGTTCAGGTGTACAGTCATCAATATGCACTAAAAGTGTCTGCTTGTCTGGGATGGGAGTAATGGCTGCTGTGAAAGGCTTGGATTGTGGTAGTTTCCATTTATTGAAGGCACTCTAAATGTGTCTGTGCTGTACCACAGATTCGAGGCCTAAATCTATGTCTCGATTCTCGCCTTCAAACTGCTAGATTTCATGTAAGTAGCCACTGGGATTACCAGGATTATGGATATCATACTAAGCTACTACTTAGTAGTCTTCCTCACGTATTATTACAGAAAGTACTTAACACAATATTATGATTATACAAAGCTTAAAAGGATGAAGTAGCCAATAAAAAGGTAACATCTTACCAGGCACTCTTGACCTCAGGAAGTAGAGAAACTTGCCATTCTTGGAGTGCATGATGGCTCTCTCTATAAACTCTACCACTGAGTGGCAGCGGTCCTCAAACTTGGGATGACACCACAGGCTGAAGGTTCCTGAAACACAAGTGGTAGCACAAGCTTACAAACACCTGTGGAACACACACTTGTGTGCCTACCCTATCTGTGTGTGTATGCATCACCTTAGTGGTACTGAGAGGTACTGGTCTGTGTGTGTCAAAAGAGTGTGTAAATGAGCTCATCAGCACATGCATACAGCACATACACACAGTTAGTGTCTTACTCTATGCATGCATCTCTGTAGAAGTACTTGTTTTACTCTTTGTTTGGGTGCCTGTGTGCAGGTATTAGTAGAACAGATTAGTGTAAAAGACACAACATTCAAACCATCACCCATTTGCATATCTTATTGTGTGGATGTGTGAATGTGGATCTTTGTATACAAGTCTGTCATATTCTAAAATGCATAGTTCCGGTCCTTGATTATGACTGGTTAAATTGTGTTCAATGCCATTGTATATTCCCTGATATAGCACTGCTGAGACCACATTTCGTTCTACATTGCTGCGGCATTCAAAAACATACTGTGAATATGTTGTTGGGCACGAAGCAAGCAGAGCGAAGCTCTTGAGGCTTATTGATTAATTATATTATAAATAAATGCATGTGTGTTGGCATGTGGGTAAACAAATATATAAATCCATATGTGCATTTGTACCTGTGTGATGGATTTTCTTCACCTCTGCAAGTGATGCCATGTGATCAGATACTGTGTGTATGTGAGTGTGTGTGTGTGTGTGTGTGTACACTCTCCTCACCTCTGTAGTGTTATATGTCTGTGGAGAGTGATGTGTGTGTGTGTGTGTGTGTGTGTGTATGATCCTCACCTCTGTAGTGCTCCATGCGTGTGTGGTGCGTGACGCCCTGTGACCTGAAGCTGAGGCTGAGGATGTAGCGTGGGTCGGAGCTGTCCCGCACCAGGAAGGAGCCGTCTGGCTTCCCTTTCAGCTTCAGCTCCGCGTCCTCCCAGTTCATGGGCCCCCAGTACCAGCCACACTGTTACAGACAAGAGACAAACAGCCAAGATGCACACCATAAAGAATAGCTTCTAGCCTCTATTTGAATCACACAGCAGGTTTATATGCAATTATACCCTGTAATATGCACTGTCAATGCTATTTTACTGAGATAATGCTAGGATAATTTGATGAATGCCCATCTGTGCTTGGCATATGTTAAAGATATATGGTTGTGCTCAGTATAGATGTGTGGTCATGTAAGTAGATTAATGACAGCTTGATGGTGATGCAACATCATATAACTCTATTACACTGATTGATGTGAGAGACATGTACAGTAACATCATATAACTCTATTACACTGATTGATGTGAGAGACATGTACAGTAACATCATATAACTCTATTACACTGATTGATGTGTATTACACTGTTTGTGTCATAAGGACAAGCAGGCTTCCATCCCATAGAGGCAAAGGGACATTAGAACAAACCAAATGCATTCCACTGACACGTTACCCATCCACCAGCACCAGTAAGCATCCCCCCAGGGTGTGAGTGTCTGCTCTTACCCTCTCCAGTTCTCTCAGACTGGCAGTAAAGCTGCTGGAGTCGGGCCTCCTCAGGGGGCACAGGAGTGGAGGCGGGGGCACACGAGGTGGCTGGGGCGCATCCGACTGCGGGATGGCGCCATGAGGCAGCACCCGGAGGAAGGCGTCTGTGGAACCCAACGACAAGAGGAGCAAAAGATCAACCGTAAATAAATAAATACCAAAACAAAACAATATCTGTTCTTCTTATTCTTGTCTGAACTGTGTCTGACTTAATAATCGGTAATCTCCTGGCAGGTTAAATCACTGGCAGCGTTGGCCTGGAGGCATGTTTCAGAGTGCTACGCGATTAGGAGAAGGGGTTGGGGGTGGAGATAAGATTAATCTGACGAGGGACCGTCATTATATCACAGGCAAGTTGAGGGTGAGCCAGGGTGATACTGATGGGGGCACAGTTGTTAAAGGCTGGAGATAATTATGTGATAACTCCCTGTCAGACCTGCTTAAGGAACACTATGTAGAGGGGGAGGGAGGGAGGGATCAGTCGTCACTCATTAAGGTGTCACTGATATAATGCCGCAGACTAGCAAAGCTATTTTACGTTTCCAAAAATAAAATGAATTCTTTATTCATCCAAAGACATCCAAAATCACATTCCACATAAATTAAACATAATATTTTCTTTCAAAAGTATTCAAAATGGGACAAAGTTCCTTTTGACTGGTGGCACCATTGTTGTGAATGCAGCACATGGAGCATATTTCTATTCCCAGTCACTCCTATTTGCCTGAGAGAAAGACATATTGCAGTGCAGACCCTCTCTGCTGCAGTATAGTGCTCTGTGCTGCAAGTGTGTCACAGCTGGAGGCTCCACAACTGACATTGCTGGTGGCACCTCTCACGTTGAGCCTAACTGATATACAAGGCTGTTACTGGGGGAAAAAAACATTCCACTAGATTTGCAGTGGTATGAATGTCTTGCAGTGGTGCTAGTTTCCTTCAGCTACTTCTTTTTTCTGGTAGAGGTATGAGTGTGTGTGTGTGTGTGTGTGTGTGTAGAGGTAGGTGGAGGCTGTCACTGACTGTCACTCTACTGCACACAATACAAAGATCTATTTGGTTAAAGGTTCTCTTCAAGCCTGCGAGTTGACATGACCCAGGAAACAGCTAAAAAAATCTATCTATCTTGACGAAAAGGTATATGTAGAGGTATTTAAAGAAAAGATGGTTTATCTCTGTATCTGTTTAAAGTACTGTAGAGCATGGCCTAAATGTCAGGTAGGGCAGATGGGGCAGGCTATAATTAGATGTGATGTAAACAGAACACATTTTTTGTGTCTGTGTGATATTCATAGAAACTGTGGCGCTGCAACACAGCTTTAATATCACACTCAAAAGCCTTTCTGTGAAACACCTTCGATGGAAGTCTATATTTTCTTCTCCATCATACAGTATGTGCATTTTGAAAAGAAAAAATACAGACCAATCTAGACCTCTTATAGCTTCCTGAGCTGCCAGCAGAAAAAGAGACTTTGAAGGCTCCACATACCCTGATAGACGGAACATATAGAATCCATCCAATGCATTTCTGGCCCTCGGCTTGAAATGTTCGTTTTCAACTGTGAATAATCATTCGGTTATACAGCATATCTCCTTGGCCAATACGCATAGGGGTCTAAACGCAAAGGTTTATCTTCTTCTCTCTCTTTCTCTCTCTCCCTCTCTTGAGCTTAGCTTTCGGGGGCTCTATTGTTTAAGAGTATGCTCCTGGTGAGTGTCGAGATGAGGGAGTATTTTTGTTTTTAACTCCACCACTACCACAACCCACCCCATGGTCCTGTACGGGAGTCTTACCATTGAGGCTGAGACTATGCTGGATGGTGGCGTGGGAGGGAGGGTGAGGAGGAAGAGGCAGGGGAAGAGACTGCAGGGAGGCCCCCACCATGCTCACTAGGAAGGGCCCCGGCTGCGGCCCACCTATGTCATCTGGAAACAGAGCAGGGAGGGGGACGGGACAGGAGGGACAGAGGTTGACGGCAGGACATCCACAGAGGTCTCATTCTCCCGCATCCAGGCACACACCATGCCACGTCAGGTCAACGTTCTGACATGCGACTCCATGTCAACTTGGAGGACATGGATTCCTTCCAGGAATTTGCCACCAATCGACTTCACATGAGGTTTGGATTTTAATTGTGGCCAAATCATGTGCCACACTCACAAAAAAACATCCAATTGAAAATCTATGTCTCCTCAACGTTGATCCACGTTAATTGTGCCACAGAAACAATGGTGAATTGATCTCGGGCATGTGCAGCTTTGGGGATGTGCTGACTTCAATCCATGGTTTGATCGAGCAAACCATTGGATAATGGAGGCGGTTGCTGGTAAAAATCACAGGCAGCATTCAACATAAAAAGCAACCAATGCAGATTGGTGCAAACACACCACTGCCAATAGCAATAGCACAGGCTGTGTAGAGAACTTCTGATCAGCCTCTTTGTCATATTATCAAACCTTGGGTTTCAAGAATGGTGTCTGAGTTTGTTGATTTGCATAGCAGGGGATCATAGGACTGCAGGTATGTGTTTTGGTTCACAAGCTGCTGTCAAATCTGCACGTGCCCACACACAGACACACACACACACACACAGACACACACAGCTTTACTGAGAGGCTTAGCGGGGCTTACAGCAATAGCAAATCACCAGGTGAGCCAACTCTCAAACACACACACGCCAATGAAAATAATACACTACAGCATCATTTTGCACCACCACCAAGTCTCCAAAAGCATTCAAAATGCCACTGCATTAACATCTCTGTCTCAACAAGACAGCTCAGGATCACACATAACCCCATGTGCAATTAACCTTGCTATTCACAATCAGAGACAGAGAGAGAGACACCAGACTAAAACCCACTTCTGCCACACATGCACTTGGCTAGGAAGTGAGAACACAAGATGAGAAAGCTAATCCTCTTTCCAACTCTGCCACATGCTCTTCTCTCTCTCTCTCACACTCTTTCTCTCTCTCCACCCCTCCTCAAGTGCTCAGTCTCACACAGCATACACTCTATGTGCTCAGCGCCATCTCTCCAACACATCACATCACAGCGCAGCACTGAGGGGACATAATCTGATTTTTTGAATTGAGCAAGCTAGAAAATAAGCTTGGGGTGGGGGGGGGGGGTATTTCACACGCCAGCAAAAAATCTGCCCCTGATTGTTGTTAGCCAAAAAAGAAAGAAAGAAAGAAAGAAAGAAAAAAAGAAAGGAAGAAAAAAGAAAGAAAGAGGTGTGATATATGTATAGTTCTCTTCTTTATGGCATGGTGCTGGAGATGTGTTTATCATCTGTGCTGTGAGGAGAGAGGAGGGGGAGACCAGAGGAGTTGGAGAACAGAGGAAAGTGTGAAGAAGCAGCAGTAGGTTGCCTGGGTTACACCGAGCCACAATTTGTCATGGCTCCAGATGACTGCATGGAAGTGGGTCGGGAGCGGAAACAGATAAAAAGAAAAGAAAAGATGAAAAAAAAGGAAGAAATAAAGGTATGCTGTGATACTGGCATACTCTATGGGAGACTGAAGATAAAGAGAGAAACAATCTCAGTAATATCATGTATGTTTAGGTGCGATAAAAGTAAGAAGACAGAGAGAGAGAGACAGATGAGAAGAGCAAAACAAAGGTATGGCAGAGGATGAGGGAGTATAAAGGCAGAGAAAAGCATGTGGGTGGGTGTGTGGGTGGAGGAAGACTTGCGAGAGAAAAGGAAGTAGCCGTGTCAGACAGGGACAGTACCTAGGAGACTGAGACTTCGACGAGGCGGGGGCGGCGGAGTAGGGGGGTGCGGAGAGTTTACCCCTCTCCGAGATATATCCACATCCACCAGAGAGACGGTCTCCCCTGGAAAGGTTGCAGTTGAGAAAGCAGACATTGATCACCCATGATAGAGAGAGAAGCAGAAAGCAAAAAGGACAGAATAGTTCATTTCAGGATTCGTTTTCCTGCAAGTCTATGCATTCTAGTCACCTGATTCATATAAAGCATGTCCCCTTACCTGTAAAAATGGGTGTGAACGAGGCAGTAGAGAATGTGCTTTGGGCCCTGGTCAGTGTGGGTTGGCTAGAAGGACACAACAGGTTACAGCATGGGCACCCAGTGCAGTGTGCAGTGATCATACTGACACGTGCTACAAGGACTCAATCACATTGATTAGCACACAGGGGGACTGGGCCTGACCATTGCTGACTACAGACAACACAACAACAGAGAGTTTGGTATTCAAAACTGCTGATTCTCTTTTCAACAAAAAAGGATCTTGTCAGGCAATCCCCCAAAGTATCTGGATTTCATGTTTGCAGAAACACCTAAAATATTTTCAAATATATAATACAGCATTCCTATTAACTAGACAATTATCTCTGTAGTTGGTTGGATATATTCGGTGATCTCAGGTGGTTTTAACAATACCTGCTTGTCTCTTGTTCCACTCTATTCGTTCTGGACATGTCCATCAAACTCCCAGCTGAAGATATGGAGTAAGTCACCGATGGTCTTTTGTCTAGCAGGTGGTTCGAACCGCTGCAGCTTTTAGTTCTGAAAAGTTTACTCAATCGAATTTTCAGCGACCCTTTCTTGGACTTGCCGTGAGGTTTTTCATTGCCGCCACTCGGCCCTAAACGGGAACGTGTCCGAGGTACACTGACACTCCTCTCTGACCGACGCGCGGGGCTTGACTTCTGGCTCGGACGGTCTTGACAGGACTTGCCAGGTGAGGGTCCAGGTGGTGTTGGTGCATCTGCTGACTGCTCCGTGACATCGGAGCTGGCCTGTGGTCTGGGGTTGACGCTGTTTTGTAGTAGACAGCACATCTCTGTGTCGCGACAAGCTGCCGAGAACCTCCCCTCGGAGCACGCCTCTCCCTGTCCCGTGAGCGCCGCGGGGCAGCAACTGAGAGCGAATGCACCTGACATCTTCTCCACCAGGTCTGTTTTCCCTTGTAAAATGAAAGCTCTTTCTTTTACTTGACTCTCAGAATCACCGGGTGAACTCGCGCTGATCCCCAAGCCATTCACCTCCTCTGACCCAAGTCCCTCCAAGACCAACAGCGCGTCGCTAGTCTCGGTAGGGTCATCTCCCTGCCCCATTCCCGCAGATGTTGACCCGAGCACGCTTTGACACGAACAGTGCGGCAGTTCCCCGTCCTTGAACAACAATTCGGAGACCGGAGCGACCCTAAGCTTCCCGAATTTCTTTGCCAGTTCAAATACAGAACCCTCGGCAAACTGTGTGCTTGTGCCCGTCGCCGTACATCCCCATTTGGATTCAATCATTGCAAGAGGGTTTGATGTATCCATCAGAGGTGACCAGTCTGGTTTGTCCAAAATCAAACGATGTCGCTGGCATACTTCACTTCCCGCGGAGTCCGCGGTAACTGTGGGCGATTTAATCTGGGGAAGCAAAGCCCAAGCACACTGCTGAGTGTCCACATTAACCATATTATTATTGATGCTACTGTTCGAGTCGGAGGCAAACCCGGATGACTGATTATCGCATGCATGAGCCCTTTCTGAATTGTGTTCTGGTACAGCATCGTCCCTGGCTATGTTCCGAAAGACCAGCAGCTGAGGCCGCATAGTCCCTCTGTGGCCAAACTCGTAACCCTGGGCCTCGGTAGAACCGTGGGGAGGAGGCGGACCCGATATCACCGGTCTGGTCGCCATCGCTCCAGTGTCAGGTGCCTCTGATCCGCTGGGTTGCTGAGCATTGTTCAGCGGGGTGAGATGGTTATGTCGAGCGAGGTTGGCCGAATGGTTTTGTGTGCATTCCAACCCACCTTTCAAACTGCTATGACCCAAGACCTCTTGCCCGAACCCAGCCACCACTCCGCCGCCAGACGATAAATTCCCATTCTCATCATCCAGGCGGTCATCCTCGGCCGCGGACACCAGGCGCATCAAGACAAAATCTGGAGACATATCTTGTGCGTTGTTCATTATTATTCCTCAGTTTGCAGAAGGAAAAATAGTACGATTTCACATCGCTTCGTCGACTGTCTTTACGGCAACATTAGTATAATCCGCTTGCTACCCTAAATAGACAATCCGCCTCGAGCCAACACATACATTAAACTATTTAAAGCGTTTTCTCGACATAGCTGATGCCAGTCTGACCGACCACAACTAGGCACAACGAACACAGGCTCTTAAATTCGCGACGGCCCACTGGGGTCATATAAAACGCTTCACTTAATAGAATGGCAGCCTCGCACGTCTCAACTCATACATTACTGTCTCTACAGCATACACTGAGGCCCCACCCGCTCCCTCACTTCCGCAAATGCGATGCGTTTGTGTTCGTTCCCCAACTCCCCGCTGCCCAGTGGTCCATATGATGTTCCAGCGACGTGCGCGGTGGTAAAGCCTGCACACAACTAGAGCAAAACATCGCCGGTCACTGTCTGTCTGTCACTGGCCTATTTCTTGTAGAAATGTATTTCAAGTAGTAACATTAAATTTGAAATGCTGAAACATTGTCGTGGTGTACTTTTCTTAAAATTTCTTTAAAGAAGAATAAGTCATGTCGTATGGCTCCTAATTACCCCATCTTTTTTACTTATACATTTCGCATTTTCACTGTTGCCCACAAGAATTATTTGGTAATAGCCTTGTCTATATTGCATTTCACTCCGTTTCAAGGCCTGTTTTTATCATTACATTTTATGTACTAAATCATAGGATTTAGGCCACCTTTGAATTCACACATAGGCCAATCGTCAACGGCTTTATTTTTAGCCATAGACTTGCAATATAAAAAAGGCTCCCATTTAAGCAACTTCTTAATTGTGTTTGTGTATGGCTGTGTATACTTCTTACGCCAGGAGGTTCAGCCTAGCAACCTGTCACGGTTCAGTGCGCACAGTTTTGTGCTCTGTTAGTCAAGCTTGCTCCATTATTATTTCAATAAATACAGCTTTTCCTGGCGTCACATGTATTTTTACAAGCTCACCAGCAGGCGTCGCTCCATGCACATTTATTGCTAATGTGCTATTTGATCTCGCATTGGGAAGGCGAGTACCGCGTGTGCATAATCCAATTGGGACTGTTTGTAGACCTAGCTGCAGTTCTCGTTATCACAATGTTTTTTATACATAGACCTGTCCCTTTTGTGTGTTGCCTACAAATAAAATTAAAAGTTGTTTCATACATGACCTTCCAAAAAGTTGTAAACAAAAACAGGCTATTGATCATGTCTTTCAGACAGGGAATGACTTGTTTAGTCTTAAAATCCTGCCTGAGTTGCTTGACTGAGATAAAGAATGAGACAGAGATTCACTGATCAATCTCCTTTATTACATTATACATTGTCCTCACAAACACTGCAATTACCACAGTTAGCCGTGTCTGGTGAGAGCTATTTTATGTGGCTCACTGACACACATCAAGGCGCACAGTGGAAATGAGAGTGGACCCACATAACTACACACACACACACACACACCACCCCCAATTCCATCTTCCATCCCTTAACAGACCTAGGTGTCTGTATGCACAAATGAATGACCAGTCCTCTGAGCCCTGTTGCTATGGCACCAAAACAAGGATTCGCCTGCATTCGCCCAGTGTAGCCTCCTCCATCACTGACAGAGAGAGAGAGAGAGAAAGAGAGCAGGAGGAGGCGCGGAGTCCTTTGTCTCCCTTCTTCTCTTGCTGTCTTGCCCTCCATAATTTCACCCTCACCTCCCTCTCTCTGGGTTGGTCTGGTGCATTCTTATGGTGTCCAGATGGAGAATGATCATGTGTTTTTTCTCCTCCACTACAATCCCATGGCCTCTTTCAATTGATTCTCCTGAGCCTATGTGTTGATTCAGCTGGGGTTCAGAGTTGGCCATTAGAGTATTTATTTAAGCCTTTGGGCCTTAACATAGAAATGTGTACAACCCCCACCAGCATATATGAGGGCTGGCACACACATTTATGCATTCACATTCCGACACACACACACACACACACACACACACACACACACAAACATAGAGAACACACATAGTTATGCAGAAACATACATATAAATACACATCTACACAGACACAATCGCACACTCCTAGACCTGCACACGTACGTATTTATGCACGCGCATGACCATGCATACACAGGAACACACGCACACACACACACATACACACACACACACTGAAAGAGCAAGAAAGAGTCCTCCTTGACCAAGCTGGAGAGGGAGCACACACAAATACAAAGGACTATGGAATGCCCACACAAATACACACGCCAAATCAAACATAAATATTTGGCATTTGGCAACTGATTGTTACTGTCTCTTTCTCATACATCTCTCCCCGCAGCTCCTCTTTGCCAACAGATGTGCCACTCTCATCACCCGCTACGACTGTTACATGAGCATCTCAGCTAAAGAGGATGAGATGGAGAGAGAGAGAGAAATCATAGTATGAGCCGGAGTGACACAGAGTGAGAGAGAGAGAGAGAGAGGGTGGGGGGGCAGAGGGACGAGAGAGAGTGACAGAGAGGGAGGGTGAAGGAGAGAGAGAGCAGCCTGCAGCCTGCAGATAGTAATAGAGAGAGAGAGGGATAGAGAAGCTTTGTGGAGGAACGACTGAGTATGTGAGGGGAAAAAAGGCAGACAGCTGAAAGCTGAGTGAGAAGCTGTTTTTATACCATTGTTTTTCTAGCTGTCTATCTCTTTTCATCTCTATTCTTCATTTCTATTTCTTTCTCACATTATCGCTGTCCTTCTCTCCTCTCCCTGCCTGCAGCACTTGAAAGTTTGGGGTGCTCCCTCTTTGATGCTACGTTAAAAAGGTAAGGGGAGGAGAGGAGGAGGAGGAGGAGGAGGAGGGAGCTGGCCTTAGGATCTCCGCATTGGTAATCTCTCTCGTTTATCCACCCCCTCCTGCTCGGCTCTCGCCAGGGATCGGTGCACTGAAAGGGCAGGGTGGTGGAGGTGCGCTGGCCACAGGAGATGATTTGACAGGAGCAAGGAGGCTGTGATTACAGGTGATGTTCTGGCAGTCTGGATCTTTCTCGTTCTCTCTCCCTCTCCCTCTTTTTCTCATTCACTCTTAATTTTTTCTTTCAGTTTTCCCGCAGTGAGGACTAGCCTCCAGTCCTCAGCACAGCTGGTGGGAAGTGAGTAGCAATACTAGGCATTGGAGGAACCTCGGGATAATCACTGTTGATTTTTATCATCCTCTGCCTGTGGATACAGATGTTTTTAGATGAGAAGTGGGTGAGGGAAAATCAGGTGCGTCACTTTGAAACAGCAAGCAGGGGAAGGGACCATCATCAACATACACGAGTGAGCGCGGCAGACGACACTCGACAGACGCAGGACCTGAACCCGCATGCCTGAAGCTGAAGGAGAGAAAGAGGAGAGAAGAGAGGAAGGAGAGCGGTGCGAGAGGCGGGCTATGTGAGAGATCCTCTGAATGCCTGCGGACAGGGCAGAAGAGAGACAGCTGGTAAGATGAAAGAGAAGACTGCTGTTTTCTGACAGGGGGTCTTTACAAGCTTGGGGTCGGAGTGCCTGGGGGGAACTGAAGAGTCGGTTTTGGAAGAGGCGGCTACTTTGCTGATCCGCTGCTGCTACTGCTGAGAAGATGGGATGTCCTGCCTCCACTCAGCTGCTGTCGCCCCTGCCGCCACTCCTGCTACTGCTCCTGCTACCGGGGCACCAGGGGCAGGTCACCACATCTCTGCCCACGGCAGCGACCGGCTCGCCACTGCCCACCTCTCTCACGCCCTTTAACGGGACGGGGCAAGACGGTGTGGCTGAGACCGAGATCCCCTCCAACACCACAGCCGACCCGAGCAGGGTGACCAGCCCCGGGGGTGAGGTGGCAGCGACGGAGGTGGTGGTGGTGACGACCGAGGTGGTGGAGGAGGATGAAGACTGGTCGCCGGCGGAGTCTTACCTTAACACAGGTGATGCCTCTGCTCTGGCTCTGTCCACCTGCCCGAGGTCGTATCGTCTGACCCCACCGCGTGGTCGCCCACCTCCTGACCTGGGCCCGCTCCTGCGGCCCATTACCACCTCGCTGGCAAACGCGGCCAACTTCCTCAACCTGATTTTTCAAGCCAGCGAGCTGCGGGAGACTAGCATTCGTGAGGACCTGGAGTGGTACCATGCACTGGTGCGCTCGCTGCTGGAGGGTGACCGGCCAGGCTTAGTGCGCCGTGCCTTGCTCACCTTCGACGCCGACCCGCTGGCTCTGCGGCCACAGCTTGTGCTCCGTGCCTCACAGGGCCCCCAGGGCCTCCATGGGGCTGCTGGTGGTGGAGGTGGAGGTGGCAGCCATCCTCTCTTTCCTTACGCACCGCTACAAGAGATCCACCTACAGGACTTCACCTCCACCTGGGACGGCCTCCATCTGCCGCCCCCTGCGCCTGACGACAGCTGGTTTACATCGCTCAAGTTCGCAGCGCCACCACAAGTCTTGGCTGGTTTGAGCAAGCGGGTGCTGGTTAACGACCTGGCCACCTTGGAGACGCCCAAGTGGGCGCGCGGTGACAGTTACGTGGCCAACAGCAGTGGCGTGCGCTGGGCTGACGCAGCGTTCCTGGATTGTGAGGATGGACGTTTCCTGCCTGGCTGGTTGCTGACGCTCACCATGCCGTTTTACGGCCTCAAGCCTGATCTCAGCCCTGAGTTTCGGTAAGTTAGTTTCTACTATTTAATCTCACTTATATATCATCATCTAATCTAATCATAACATCATCGGTCTTGTCCATGTTGGTATTCGCAGAACTGGATATTTTGATCATTGTTATATGTGGAATATATACAATTTACAGATACTAGATTAATTTTGGTCTGTCCTCTCGTGAAGAAAACCAGCCCAATTATTATGTATTTTGCCTTGATGAAATTAAAACAATGGTTGTGCATGTGACTGTAATCTAGACACTGAAAATGTTTCCATGCTATCAATCATTACGATGACATCACTTAAAATGTGATCACTTTAAATGGCCCAGACGTCTACAGCTGTAGTCAGGCTCAGCATCACAGTAAACCTCATATCTGCCAACCTCACATCTGCCTTCTGCACATCTGCACACAGATGGATCGCTAGTTCACCTTATGACCTTACCTCAGATTCCTTTCAGAGCCTCTTGTCTCTCCTCTTAGCTTCAATGGCCAGTCATTGTGGATGAAACTGAAGGGGGTTCCTCTGACAGCACATCAATAAACTGATTTGAAAAAAGAAAACAAAGAAAGAATTGATACATTACAAAGGCACCAGCAACAGCTTTTGGCTCAGTAACAAGTGTCTGAATGAATGAACTTTCACTCACCAGTATGGCTCAATTCCCATAATCTGAGTGTTTTTCATCTTTTAGGCCTGTTGCTCCCATCTGATTTAACAGTGTTCCTTTAATGAAGGGAGCAGGTTATTAATGGAGATTCAGGGATGACCTGACATGTCTTTCTCAGCAATGAATGCTCCAGAAGCGTCATGTTTCTCTTGTGCTATGCTTTTCATCATACCTTTTTATGGTGTTACTCATGAATTCATGTACTACAATTTCACATAACTTTGTCACTTTTTTGTCTAGTTTGTGATATGTCCTACTCATCTGTGTCTTTCTCTATGTTGGTGGTAGAGGAGTCATTCGTGTGGACGTCAACATTCAAGGCTACGATATCGACCAGTGTGCCACAGGAGACGTGTGGTTTGCAGACACCCACCAGTGCAACCGCACCAGCATGGTGGTAAGTGGCACTTGGCTTTGCCCCCCCCCCCTCCCCCCGCCACCCTGCATTTGGTACTTTCACTCCTCTTTCCATTTGAATCGGTGGCACACATCCTCCAGGCCATTGTGTGTAATGAATTTAAGGAGAGAAAGATAGATGATCCAACAAATTGCAGCACAGGCCAGCCAGCTCAGAGAGTTCACAAACATTCAATTTACTAATCAAAAACCTGCAGAGCTGAGCGCCTAGCTCCACTTCAATTAACACAATTATTTATTTTTTTGCCGTTTGCGACAATCTAACAGTGTTTCAGTGGAATTGACTTCAAACCTGTCTGCCAATTAAATGGATCTGTTTCATAGCTGCATGCAATGGAGAGGGGCTGGCTCAGATGGTAAGCACCTGAAGCTAACAGCAACACAGCTGTGGGCTATATGGGGCTTTTGGGGGGAATCAAAGCAACAGGCTGCTGCAGTGTGCTGTCTTGTCTGGGTGTCTGAGAGCCTGACCACATGAAAGGCAGAGATGAGTGCTGTCCACTTGCTCCTCTTAAAAGAGACTGAGATGTGTGTGTGTGTGTGTGTGTGTGTGTGTGCTGGGTGGGAGGGGGGGCTAAGAACTGTCAGGACGTGTCTGAATGAGTGCAGTTCACAGGGTCACCATTAGACACATCTGCCTCTCCACAGAGGGTCCTACTCAAGCTGACCTTATTCACTTAGATAGTCACCCTTGTCTTGTCACCATCATGCAATAGTTGAAATCTGAAATCTGTGACAGCAGATTCTATATTAAAATGGCATATATAATGTGTGCATATTGCATGTAATTTTACATGACTTTCCCATGATGAATCTGGTTACAGCTTGCATGTAGATTCCATATTAAAATGGTTTAACGCCCTTAACCAAGGTCAACATTTTTTTCTGTCAAACACCATAATTATAGGTACCTCTAACATACATAAATGATTTTTACACCAACAACCAGAGTTATAAAGAGACACTGTAACAAGAAGGAAGAGGCTTCCACCTTCAACCATAAATTGCTGTCATCCATCCTCCAAGGGCTCTATGTAGTGTGATGCAATAGAACTTTCAAGGCCTTTCCAGGAAACAGAGCATAATGTTTTTATATCGTGCCACACAGGGTATTAAAATCCTTGATCTCTTTAGCGTCCACCTTGAGCCCGACATGTTCCCGATTTCCTCTATCCCCTCTTCCTAGTGATCATATATCTTCCTTTATTCTTTCACACACACACTTTCTCTTTCTCTTTCTCTTTCTCTCCCTCTCAGACAGCTGTGTTCTAACCACTTGTCTGCATCATATCCAACCTGTCTGAGTCCATCCTTCTGTTTAAAGATATCTGTGCAGGGCAGCACGGGGATGATGGTTTGGATTAAGATGATAATCCAGTGATGCTGACATCCCTTGTGCCATACCCTACGATACCCACAGCTGGCAGACCTGGCCGGCCAAGAGAGCAGCATCTCAATTCCCACCCCCACCACCACTACCACACACACACACACCACTCTTCCTCTCTCTCAATCAACCAATCTTGCCAGTTCAACACTCTTCTGATAAATTAGCTGTTTCCTTTCATTTCCTGGCTGCATGTCATAAAAGGCAAAGGCTTGGTAAAGTGTTGATCTATCTGGATAGCATGTTTTCATGCATTACATTTACCTGTATGTGAGAATATAGAGAAAATGTGAGTTACTTAATGTTAGATAATGTTAATGTCCTGCAGTGGCCAAAGGTGTTATGCCATGTGCGTGTCTTAGCAAGACACATCTGAGTGAGAGGTTATGAGACACATCTGAGTGAGAGGTTATGCGACACATCTGAGTGAGACACATCTGCGTGAGAGGCACATCTGAGTGAGAGGTTATAAGACACATCTGAGTGAGAGGTTATAAGACACATCTGAGTGAGAGGTTATAAGACACATCTGCGTGAGAGGCACATCTGAGTGAGAGGTTATAAGACACATCTGAGTGAGAGGTTATGCGACACATCTGAGTGAGACACATCTGCGTGAGAGGCACATCTGAGTGAGAGGTTATAAGACACATCTGAGTGAGAGGTTATAAGACACATCTGAGTGAGACACATCTGAGTGAGAGGTTATAAGACACATCTGAGTGAGAGGTTATAAGACACATCTGAGTGAGAGGTTATAAGACGCATCTGAGTGAGAGGTTATAAGACGCATCTGAGTGAGAGGTTATAAGCAAAAGCAGACAGATCAGAAACAGAAAATTTACCGGCTCAGGACAAGCACTGGCATAGCTTGGGAAAGGACATTGCCTCAATTTTCATTTCACTGGTACATGCAGTTATTTTGTATCAGAATGACAAGTAATCTTCTGCCTCAGATAAAATGGACTTTCCATTACCGTCATTCCTGAAGAAGGACTAATGTTACCTGATGGTCTCGTGACTCGGTGTGTGTGTTTGCTGGCACACATACTGTAGATGAACATTTGCCTGCGTGTAAGTGTGTGTTTGTGTGTATGTCTTTGGTGGAGGATTTCCCTGTGCAAAGATGCAAGTGATAAAGCTCTTTCAATAGAGGTATTACTGGTCCATTTATGTTTTAACGTAGATTAACAGACACTGTGTGTGTGTGCGTGTGTGTGTGTGTGTGTGTGTGTGTGTGTGTGTGTGTGTGTGTGTGTGTGTGTGTGTGTGCGTGCACGTGTGTGCATGTATGCGTGAGGAGAGAGTGTAGGGAAAACAAATGAGAGAAAGAGTAAAAGAGAGAAAAAGAGAGAGAGAGAGTGTAGGGAAAACCAATGAGAGAAAGAGTAAAAGAGAGAAAAAGACAGAGAGAGAGTGTAGGGAAAACCAATGAGAGAAAGAGTAAAAGAGAGAGAGAGTGTATGTCTGCAGCCCTTGTCAAGGCTCCATGTAATTAACTGTGCACAGACAGAGCATGCGTGCAGCACCCCTGGGTCAACTGGATTAGGACCCATTTGGCTAAATGCGCACAGATAGAATTTCAGCGTGGAGAATCTGGTTACGCCAAGCAGACAGTTAGCCACAGTGTAAGCAGAGCTAAACTCCTTGCATTCCTGCTATGAGGCGTGAGCTTCATAGTTATTTAAACAGACAAAGGCTACAAGGGGAAAATTATTGATTACAGTGTATTCCAGTGTGTCTCCAGTTCATTAAGTGAATTAACCAGCACTGAGGAGCATATTCAGATGAATAGCTGGGTCAGATATGGTTCCGCTGATCATGAATACTCAGGCCCACATAAAAATGTTGGGTGGTGCTTACATTATGACACAATTCTTACTATTATTCTTATTATTCTTAGTTCATACACTATAAGAGTCATACACTGTATTTTTTCTACAGGATTTCCATATGGGGTGTCAAGTCATAATGTACTTTTGAACTTTGCCTCAAAGATAAAAAGTAGTGAAAAATATTTGATGAACTGAAAGAATTTCTTGATTTTAGACTAATCAGAACACTTGTAATGTAAAAAAACACCTTTGACTTAGACCCCAAAGAATGGAGAGTCTTCACCTTGTGACTTGCATAACTGACACTGTTTTACTCGAAACAAAACATAACAAACACTAACTGGATTTTTAGTTCTCATTTCATGTAGGGTTCAAAAGCTCACCAATAAAACCAAAGGTACAATTACTCTCTCTCTCTCTCTCTCTCTCTCTCTCTCTCCAATCAGTGTGAGCCCATACCAGGCCAGGGTTTCCGAATGGGCCAGTACTGCTGTCGCTGCAAAGAGGGATACTACAGCCCAGCACAGGCAAAACAGGCCACAGGTGGGTAGGCATTTCAAAACACCATTAAAAGACAATTGAGGTCCTCTGTCATGCATTATGCATATGTGACTTCACAGACAAGGCAAGGAAGAGGAGGAAGCAGACTGCTATTTAAATGAATCTTCCTGGCAACAACCTGATAAGCAAGCTTTTGGAATTAAGAAAATGAACTTTGAGCGAAAAACTTTGAATTGAATTGAATTCAGGGTTCTGTATTTAGAGCGTGACGGCACTCCCATCTGTTGTCTTGTTTTAATTATCTGAAGGATTCTCATAAAATGTGTTTAGCATTTTTTTCCCCCCATGTGTAAATAATTCATTCATGTTAGAACATCTGTTTCAACATAGACTAGAAATCAGTTGCATTAAGTACCCCAAATTTATGTGCAAGTAATTACTGGTCCCATACAGCCCCCTTAAACATTATAATCTCAGTGTCATAAACGTGTCAAACCAGACTATAAATTGTTCCCCACGTGGCAACACTCTTCCAAAACTGAAATCCCAGAGGGCCATTTCTACACAGATGCTTAGACAGCCTCTGCTGCTTTTTCAGTGATTGTTTGAAATATTTTCTCCCTTCCTTTCATCACTCTCTGTTTCTCTCTCTCTCTCTCTCTCTCTCTCCCCTAGTCCCTGGTGGTGGCAGTGCCAACGGTACCCGGGCTTGCTACCCATCCATGCCAGTGTGCCTGCCTTGCTGGCCAGGCTGTGTTGGCTGTGAGGATGGTTCTCCCTGCAGGGTCCAGGTGGACTGGCTGCTGCGGGCGGCAGTGCTCACAGTGCAGGGCCTCTTCATGGTGCTGGTCTTCCTCAGCATGCTAGTCATCTACCAGCACCGGGGGAGTAAGGTGAGGGGGAGCTCTGTTAATGCTGTAGTTAGAACCAGTGCTATGTTCAATTTGTCATCATGTTTGTGCACTCTGGTGTTTGAATCCAGATTCCTCCATAACTAAGCCCACAAGAGAAACAGCTAGATGCTACCTGCCGGCCTGATCGATTGATTGATTACTTTATTTATCCCAAAGGGAAATGAAGGCATCTACACATACACATAAATGCAAAGAACACTCCCAGAGACAATTGTGAGTTGATCCTAAATTCCAGTTAGTATGCATAGCAGATATATGTGTCTGTGTGCCTACAAAGCCAGCCAAGCCTCAGAGCAATTTGTATAGTCTGGGATTGTTAGAAAAATCTGTCATGCTCTCCCTGGCTTACAGTAGCAGAAGGTATGAACCAAATCTAGCCTTACCTATAATTCAGAGGCCAAAAAGAACTTCCACCAGACATAGATTGCACTCCCAAGTGTGTGTGTGTGTGTGTGTGTGGGGGGGGGGGGTCCTATAACTACTTTGTGTTGTACGATGTGTTGGATACCAAATAAATGTATTGGTTTAAGTGGCTATTGTGATGGGTTGTGAACACAGCACCAATGAGGGAAGAAGTATTCTAAAAGGGTTTAAGCAAACTCATTGCCTATCTAAGCAGGAACAGGAAATATTCCTAAACAGGAACAGGAAATATGCTTATGTGCAAGACATTTATCATAATTTCTAGAGTAGACAATATACCCAAACCCAATTCCAAAAAAGTTGGGATGTTGTGTAAACATTGTACAAAAATTGTACAAGCAACATATTTGTTTGCAAATAGTCCAAGGATAAAATATTATTTGCTGAAACTGGAATGTTCTATGGGATACTTACAGTCATTTCAAATCTGAGGCCAGCAACATGTCTCAAAAATTTGGGATGGTGTCAACAAAAGGCAGGAAAAGTTGAGTAAGACTAAAGACAAAACAAAGGAGGACACTTCATAGTTAATTACATTAACTGCCAAGATGATTTTGTATGAAAGCGTTCTTTCTCGTCCTAGACATGATTTCGGCACTCCAACTGGTAATGGGTTTTATTTTTACATTATACATCAAATGAGACAGATCTGGACTGCAAACCGGCTATTTTGGCATCTGGTTGCCCTTATGATGGAGCCACATTGTTGGAATTTTGTATTGAATGCAGTTTGCTGCTCTCTCAAAAAAATAAATGACAGTCCATGACAAATGCACTAACGCACCCCCATACCATCAAAGCTGCTGCCTTTTGAACTGCCCACTAAAACAAAACAAAACACTAAAACAAGTAGGAGAATGCAAGACTCCATGATTTCAGAAAAGAATGACAAATTTTCACTTGTGTAACCACAGGATAGTTCTTCATCTTCTTGGTCCATCTCAAATGAGCTCCGGCCCAAATATGCAAATATATATAAATAAGTATTCTTTACATGGTTGAGTTTTCACCAGCAGTCGGGGTTGGATTGTCAATGTGTGTTCGTAGACAATGAGCATTTTATGATCTCATGAACACGTACAATGATTTTCATTACAGAAATAGATCTTATATACATGCAATCTTGGTAATGCAATATTTTAATGTAATCAATCAGTAATGAATGCCTCCACATCTCAGCCTCTCTGTGATGGTGTTTTATATGCACATAGTTAGCTTTGAAATGTTGTGTAGTTTTTGGCAACATTCAACTTTTACAGCCTGTTAATGGCCCTGTCCCAATGTTTCTGAGACATGTTGCAAGAATCAAATTTCAAAAGAGTGAAAAGAGAATATTCCCCCCAAAACAATGTTCCCTGGTTTCAACAGTTGATATGTTTTTGCACTTTGCACTATCAAATGTATGGCTTGCATGTTTTTAAAAAAGTATTTTGTTTTTACTGATATTTTACCAAGCACCGCAACATTTTTTTTTTGTATGTCGTACACTTGGATGTAAATATATCTGTAGTGTGTGCCATTTTCTCTGATAGTGTATTACATGTAATACTTGACACTTTCTGAATACTGAAAACTGTAAGACTGCATTTCTTAGCTTTGTGCCTTGCAGAGCCTATCAATAGGAAGTGATTTGGATGTTGATCCATTTCTGCGTGTCAGCTAGCTATGAGTGGCTTATCATGAGACCAGTTTGAACAGAATGAGCTCACACAGTCTGGGTCAGTGGAGTGTTCTCAGTCCAGCCTTTGAAATGGGATCAAGCTCTTAGGTGTGGTGATAAAATGGGAGCACAGAATGGAATGGCTTGTTTAGGATCAATATTAACCACGCCAAACTCAAGCTCTGTTCAGTGGAATCATTCTGCAACCAACTTTTTTGCTGTCATTTTAAAAAAAAATGGATAACAACAGGGTACAAAAACTTAAGTAAGTCATTAAGAGGTCCTATGTTTCAACGTGGCTATAAAATTGTGACTGACCAGTGACATGGGTAGACATTTTAAGGTCATATTTGTCATAGGAAATTTGACAACAATAGTAACATTGCTCATGGTTAAGATATAAAAGCAATTTGTTTTGTATTATTTTGGTCATATTATATGTCAGTAAAGTATCTACATTACACAAGTGTTAAGCAGCTACAGCCACTTCAGGTTCGCCAGTGGAAAAAAGAAACTGAGGCCTCAAACTAGAGAATGGGAATGAAGTAAACAAAGTCACTAGACACGTCACCACTGGTGTTTATGATTCTGGTCTCGGATATATAATAACAAATGGTGTAATCTCATCACAAGGTTCTCATAATACCATGTTTTATCCCCACTGTATCATAATATCAAGTCCCATTTGACCCAGTCTGCTGCATATGTTGTGTACCAGGGAAGCTAAGCTAAGCTGTGTGCAACTGTGGTCATTCCCAAGTCCCATGGATATTACAAATGTTAGTAAGAAAGACAAAGAGATCAGTAAAAACAGAGCTAAAAGGGATAATGAGTTATAATATCATGCTTTGGTTGCCGCATCGCTTGGAAAGCCTTGGAGTTTTTATTGATTTTGTTATTAATTCATGAGGATGGCTGTTCACATTGTAGCATTTTAATCATGTTTATTCTATTAGCCTGCTTTATAACCCAAGGAACTTAATGGCCTTAAATTTTTCATTTTCTCATGTTGTATAATGACTCCTTTGTAGATCAGATGCATAGACCCTTACAGTAATAAAATATGTGAAATACTGAAAGTATAAATTATGTATCTACTAAGCAGTGTGGCCATTTTGTGTGTTATGAGTTTCATTATATGGTTCTCCCTCTAATCATTCCCCAACTCCTCTGTCAACACAATCCCAATCTTTCTTTCCTTACTGCAGAGGATACGTGCATCAGGCCTCTTGCTGCTGGAGACGATCCTGTTTGGGTCACTGCTGCTCTATTTCCCAGTGAGTGCCAGATTAAAACATTCTCCGCAGATTAGTGCACTGCATTTAGGATTATATTATAATGACTGCTCTAGACTGGTGCAAGGGGGCAGGGTACATTGCATAACCTGGAATTGCTAAGTGCCATCACAGAATATTGATTGTGATGCATCAGTTACTTTTTGGTTGCAATTGCAATAAGCATTAGCATATATTTTGGATTTGCTTTTAGGAACAGCTAATCCTCATAGAGAATCAGTGGAGACAAATCAATAAGCATCTCTACTTACACTCATGATTTGACCTGATGACAGTTTGAAAAAAAATGTTGCTACCTTCTGTTGCAAGCTTAATAGTGACCATACCATTACATCCAATGGTTTGGCCTATCAAATCCCAACAACATTTTCTAGAAATTATCCGATATAATGAAATGGTATACCTAAACCAACAATAAGTGAACAGAATACTTTAGAATATCAAAACCTCCACACTTTAATATGCAACAGACACCTGACACAAACTAGGTGAAATGTTACAAAAAGATGGATTGAAACTGGGGCCGCCCACTCTGTCTGTGTGGTGGAGCGGAGGCTTTTAGAGTCTGGCCAGAGTCCAGCTGGAAAGGGCACAGGTGGCCCTATCTGTCTCATCTTGACCAGCCGAGCCACGGGGGATCACTGCTACCTTTCTAATGCCACACATTTGATCTGGCTGCAGTGTGGTCTGGAGTTCTGTGCCTAAGTGTCTATGGCTCTCTCTTTTTCATTCTCACACACACACACACACACACACACACACACCATCTCCCTTTTTGCATTTACTGTATGTACACAAGAAAACCACTTACTATAGTTGCCCTAACACATCTTCTCTTGCTCTGGGAAGGTGTTCATCTTGTTCTTCAGGCCCAGCACTTTCCGCTGTATCCTGCTGCGATGGGTCCAAATGCTGGGCTTCACTTTTGTTTACGGCACTGTGACCCTGAAGATGTACAGGTGAGTTCCCCATCCACAGCACTGCTGTTGTACATGGCAAACTCCTCTATGTTCCATTCAAACCATTCATTCTGCACCTAATCTGCCTCTATAACTAACTGTCACTGATATCACAAAAAAAATCAATCCATCTGTCTATTTATGCATCTTGCAATGACACCTTACTATGAAGAGGAATTCATATGAAAACAATAACAAGGTTAAGTTTACCTGATATTTACCTGAATGCTATGTGTTGGGGTTGCGTGTTCCCATCCCATCCAGGGTTCTGAAAGTGTTCCTGTCACGCACAGCCCAGAGGGTGCCTTACATGTCCAGCACCAGCCTGCTGAGGTTTCTGGGAGTCATGGTGGCCACAGTGAGTTGGTTCCTGTGTGCATGGACCGCTGGCGTCCTGCAGAACCGGGATCGCAATGTCCCAGTCCTGGTCACCTCCACTACATCCAATGGCCAGGGCTTCAGCCAGTGTGACATTGACCGCTGGGACTATATGATGGTCTTGGGTGAGTGTGTTTTATCAGTTTATCAGTTTTATAGTCTTACTACTAATAATAAAAAACAGTTTAATGGGAATTCCCTGCAGATGGAGCATTCAGTCTCACCTGATGGCAACTCGTTCAACACTTTAGAGCGAGAAAGGTGGCTGATGAATGTATGAGAAGTAATGGGTTTGAAAATGTTTAGCTAATTTCATAGAGACTACAAAGAGTTAATCTCTAACTGGATTTCAGGGCACATACTGCACACTGGAGTTTTTGTCTGAGTTTTGGATACAAGGCTAACTTTGAGCCTAGAGGACCTGCCTTCATCTCCTCTGTCTCTCTTTTTTACCATCTCAGCGGAGCGCCTGTTTCTCTGCTGGAGCCTCTCCCTGTGCAATGCTGTGAAGCCAGTGCCCTCGGCCTACCATGAGCCTCGCTACATGAGCATTGCCATCCACAATGAGATGTTTCTTTCCTGCGTGTTTCATCTCCTCCGGTGGGTCAAAGACTGCTGAGATTTTATTGGGGGGGGGGGCGGCTGATGCTACAAGACCATCTGAAATGTACCAGCTTTATCCTTGACCATCCACATTTACCCACAGTAAACACACTTACAGGATTACTTTTCCATTAGAATGTGGAATAGGCTACTATATAGTATTATTGCAAACCATAAACTGCAAATGAGTCAAATTTTTATTTGTTTTGAATGAACACAATATATACCTGAGAATGACTGAACTTGAACCATTAGTTCTATTTTATCCATCCTCAGGTTTTCCAATCCCAGTCTTCATCCAGACTGGACCCTTCTGCTCGTCTTCACACACACTCATGCCACCATCACTGTGACACTGGGATTGCTCTTTGTTCCAAAGGTACTGCACATCAGGAAGATGGAATTCTGGACATAAAACAGGAAGATGGAATTCTGGACATAAAACCATATTATTCATTAAGCCAACCAAACATGTTTTCATGACTGAGATCGATGATTCCAAGTGTGTCACATCTGTCTGATACAAGTAATTCATTCCTCATAGCCAGGCCAGATGGAAATAATTATATTCTACCTCTGTGTGTGTGTGTGTGTGTGTGTGTTGTAGTTCCTGCATGTAACCAACCCAAAGAGGGAGGAGATAGCAGCTGAAGTGTATGAGGATGAGGTGGACCTGCGACGTTCCTACCTCAACAGCAGCTTCACCTCTGCTTGGAGTGAGCATGTGGAGCACGAGGACATCCGGGTAAACTTTACCACTCCTCTAAAGCCCCTTAGCGGGCACTGCACACATGCTGTAGGTGTCCTCACAGGGGGATGCAGTCTTTAGGGCAGTGTAATTAGAAAATGTATCTGTGGTCAATGTGACATACATAACCCACTAAACAGACGTTAATACTTATGAAGTAATAAACTGTTTTAACTTGTCATCATCAATTTAAAACCAACATTCTGTAAAGACTGCAATCACACAAAACAGTAACAAAAGTCTAAAACATAATAACCCCACTAAATAATCCTGAATAGAAGCCATAACTATGTTATGTAGCAACATACTGTGCAATGCTGACAGTACTCAGCAAAAAACATAACTCGAATATAAGCAGAATTTTCTTCTTCTAGATCTAGTCTTGATGTTCATTTTACTCCACCTTTGACCACATCTTCATTCCACATGCTCTGTATTCTAAACCTGAGAAACTTCTTTTCTTCCATTTCATCTGTTTCAACTCTTTTCCTGTCCTGTTTGTTCTCTCCGTTTGCACCAGGATGAGCTGAAAAAATTGTACTCTCAGTTGGAAGTCCACAAGACCAAAAAGATGGCAAACAACAACCCCCACCTTTCTAAGAAGCGGAGCTCACGTCTCGGCATTGGGCGTTCCATCATGAAACGCATAGCCGACTTCCCAGAAACAATATCACGGCAGCATAGCCGAGAGGATAGAAGTGCCACACATTCTCCATCACCAAGCCTCTTTTCAGCCAGCTCTAAGAAGCCCTGTGAGATCACCTATGTCAACTACAAGGAGGAATACCCCAAAGAGTCTTCTAGAACTCCCTCAAGGACCCCATCAATTGCTGGGTCGTTAACACCAATATTAGTGGACAAGAGGGCCTCCCAGTACTCGCAACATTCCCAACACTCACAGTATTCCCAATACTCCCAACTCTCACAGCATTCACAAGCGGAGTCTCTTGATGCACCGGTGGTCTGCAAATCAGCGAGTGCCCACAACCTTTCAGTTGACAAAAACTTCCTTCATCCTGATGACAGCAGGCATCAAAAGTCACTGAGTGCCGTTGTGACCAGCACAGACTATTACTCCATGATGGAAGAAGCTTCGCAGAGTGGAGTCACAACTCCAGAGTTAAAGCACATTGGCAGCATAAAAGAGCAGACAACAAAGGCTCTTCAGGCCGAATCGTTTGACAAAGCTGAAGTCTGCCCTTGGGAAGTTGAGGAAGAGAGGCGACCAAGCAAGAAACATGTTACTATCTCCATATCTCGAAATGAGGGTGACGCGCCTGTTGAGAAAGAGAAAGTGCCGTCACCCACCTTGATTGTCTGCCCATGGGACAACGTGGAAGTCCTGCCTTCAGCCACGAAACAAAAGAGCATCGACAGTGTGGACTCAGATGGCGACTCCACCAGATTGAAGGCTCCTATCTCCTCAAGCGCTCCAGTGTCACCATCAGCGACTGGCAAGTCAAAGGAGCTTCGTGTCTTCTCATTCCGCTCCACCACCAAAAGCCTCCTCCTTGTGAGAGGCATGTCAACTGAAAAAACGAAACTCACTGCGACCCAGTCAGTTGATGTGGTGAAGAAAACTCCTCAGCTCCAGAAAAGAAGCATGACAACAGTGGATTCCAAACCAGCTCTTGTAAAACAGAATGCAATAAGGCTCTCTTCCACTGACTCTGCAGAAAGGAGCCCTCGCAGAATGCCTAACCCTGAAGTTCTCGTCTGCCCGTGGGAGTCGGACTTGGAGCTAGCCGACAAGAAAAGTCACGAGAGGGTCTATAAGAATGTAATAACACCTCAAAGCAGTTTGAAGAATGTTAGTTCTGATGGAAGGGGCAGACCCATGCCTCCTAGCAGGCAGCTGACTGTGGCACCAGTAGATGTTTGCCCATGCGACACTCTGCAAGTTCCACGAAGGCAACAAAGCATAGTGATGAACAGTGATGTTTGCCCGTGGGAGGAGCAAGAAGCCAAGGCTGAGGTATGTCCCTGGGACACACCAGATGCTGCTGTGCTTCAGGATAGACAAGGTTCTCTCAAGTCAAATACTGGGGTGCCAAAACCAACTGAGAGAGTGATTTATGTCAGCAATGCAGGAGGGACACCAGAGGTGGGTAAAGCGGCAAAGAGACAGGGCACAATGCCAGCTGAGGTGTGTCCATGGGAATCCACAGAACCTGTGCAAAAGCAAGATGGTGCTCGGACAAATGTGTGCCCGTGGGAATCTGACGGACCAGCTGATGTGGGGGATAAAAAAGCAGGGCCGAGTGAAATTAAGAAATCCCCACAGGTGACAAGTAATGCGGACGCCTGCCCATGGGATTTCACAGAGCAAGCTGATCCATGTAAAATAAATATTTGTCCTTGGGAAGCGGATAGCCCCAAACCTCCACTGTCAAAGCAGGCAGCTGTGGTCCATTCAAGCCAGGAGTCTATCAACAAGAAAACAGAATCTAAAGACATCCCAGAATTAAAACAGCAAGACAGTGTTAATGCAAATGTCTGCCCTTGGAAAACAGAGGAAACGCCAACACCAAAAGAAGGAGGAGCAAAGAGAGGTTCAATCAAGATTGCCCCTAAAAAAGTCCCGACTCTTTCAAAGCAGACAACAGGCAATGTTGAAGCGTGTCCTTGGGATTTCCCAACACCACCTCCACCAGCAGATGTTTGCCCGTGGGACACTGAGGGCACAGAACCACAACCTACTCAAACAAAGCAGGTGAGCAAGACTACATCCAGACAGGGATCCACCACTTCTAAAGCTAGTGTTAAGCCATTCCAGAATCAAGACAGCCTCAGAGGGAATGTCTGTCCATGGGAGTCCCAGGAACCTGAAGGGTCAATGCAACAAGGTGACGCCAGAGCAAGTGTCTGTCCATGGGAAACAGAGAGTACACAGAGCGCACCCAAGACTCTCCAAAAACAAGAGAGTACAAAAGTGGATGTCTGCCCATGGGAAACGGACAGCGCACCCAAGACTCTCCAAAAACAAGAGAGTACAAAAGCGGATGTCTGTCCATGGGAAACAGACAGCGCACCCAAGACTCTCCAAAAACAAGAGAGTACAAAAGCAGATGTCTGTCCATGGGAAACAGACAGCACAGAGAAGGGAAGTAGAGATGACAAATTCAAACATCAGGGAAGCGTAGGCACCGAGGTCTGTCCATGGGACACAGAAGCTCCAAAAAGGCAAGACAGTGGTAGAGGAGATGTCTGTCCATGGGAGACAGGAGGCACAGACGAAGCTAAGGCAGATGATAGCACCACTGCCGCTACAGAGAACACAGCAGAAACTGTGGCACCGGCTGCAGAGCAAGGACCTTTACAGTCTCCAACTGACAGCATACAGGACTCGAGAACCAACACGCCCCTGGAGCGACGTGACGCCCTGTGCCCGTGGTCCATGGATAGTTCACAACACGACAACAACTCTGATGTGTTCACGTGGGAAGAGAACATTCCAGAGGAGGACGAAGACCTGGATGCTGAATGTGCTGCAGAAGCATTCGTCTTTCCACCTGACTTGGACTAAGAGTTTGCCATGCCATTATCTGTAAACCCTCACCATCACAAACAGCCTGCTTGCCACTTAGGTCAGTGGTGAAAGACATCACTGTGTGGTTCAGAGGTCAGTGTTGTGACAGGGTGACTTAGCCCACCTAATGATGAATGTGATCATAGTGGACAACATGGGACAGACAGCTCTCCCCAGTCCCCTCTCTCCTTAATGATCTTTTACCCTTCAACTTCATATTATATATGTATCTAATGTTTGAAGTAGTGTGTCTGTCTCTCTTAGTTAATGTAAGGCTTCATTAGCAAAATCTAAGTACTTTTGGATATCCATTGGTCTGAGGAAATTGCGCTCATAGAAAGTGTATGTATGTTTTGGGATTTGTCACAATTACACACAAGCTTCTCCAGAAAACAGTTGCTATAAACAGATGCCTTTCCGTGCAATGAAAATTGTTCTCTTCAGTGACATACGACAGAAAAAGATGCACTGCACATTCCAACCAACAGATAAGTGAAGACTTGAAAATGAATTCCATCTTTGTGGTTCCATGGCAACAGGAGAATAGAATGATTCAAAGCACTGCCTTGTTGGTATGTGCAGCCAAATTTTCCAAATGCTGAGGTCAGAGTGAGAGGAGTGGAACTTCTAGTTGGAGACACTGACATGCTTTGAGAAGTCCAAAGACATTTCAAAATGTCTGTTGAATCATTTCAACTCTGTATTCTAGATACTGTAAGCCTATAAAATCCTTAAACTATAAATAATGGTTGAAGTTGACATGCCAACATATACACTAATTACAGTATACAGAACTGTTGTCATGACAAAGCATTTTATCTGTTGAGATCCTAATTAAAGTGTTCATCACAGTGTTCATGGGTGATGGTTTTTACATCAGACTTTGAGTTCTAACATGACCTCATGGGATAGTGCAACATGGACACACATACATATACAGTAATTATTTTTAATTCAATGGATACGGATATATCCATTCCTGGATATGTCAAGATTCAGACTAAAATAACTCATTTGTAATAGACACATATAAACAATTATGGAGTGATTTGAAAGTAATCTTTCAAGTGTTACATTTGTTTCCATTAAAATTTCTAATTATAAATAAAAGCACAAGAATAGAATTACTTTGCTTGATTCAATTTATACGACTGGGTGAATTCACATCAGTGCCATACTGATTATTTTGTTGTAGTAGAGTAATGAGGCTTGGCGTGCTGCAGTGAGGTAAAATGCAGGCTGTCAGGGCTTCTGAATGTGCATCGGATTTGTTACTGTGAGTATCCATCCCTTTAAATCTTTGTATATCCCAGTTATGTCGTCTTAATGTTGTTGTAAGTATTTAAAATTTCTTTCACATTTCTACTCTTAATGATGAACAGTAAAGTCTGTTTAGTGAATTTTAAGTAAGGCAACAAAATGACATCTTGTCTTGATGTACTTCTCAAATCTACTGCAGTTAATTTTGGTGTTTTGTGGTCCTGGTGTTTTTCACAGGAACTTTTGTAAGTAATCCCTTTTTTGTATAATTGTCAGATTAAAAGCACTCAGCGTGAAATTTACAGAGCTAGTCTTATAATGTCACAGTGAAGAGCATGGAGGGGTGTTCTATTTTTGTATTTCTGAGATATTTATGAAATATTGATGGAGACAATAAACTTCTCTTTACTGCCTCAGTTTGTCTAAGGGTGATGTTTGCCACCACAGGGGTATTCTAGGTATCTTGTTTAGTGGAAAGCCCAATTAACTCAGTGACAGTGAACTGTCAAAGTATAACTAATGGAGGGCAAGTTATACTGAAACTGAGTTAACTTGGCCCCATAGGTTAGCTTTAGCTGCCAGTCTATTACTCAGTCTACCAAATTTTCTTGTTCTTTTTCCTACTAACAGCATACAGTGGGACTATGGTTTGAGAGGTGGTTACAGAGTATTCCTTCTAATTCCTTCACTTAACTTATTAACTTACTCTCGTTCCCTGTGAATATCAGGCTGCTGGGATGGTCACCATCTGCACCAGCATCTACACCAGTTCAATTTACAAATCACAAATGAGGTTTTTGCAAATCTGCCAAAATACCAATACACAACAAAAGTTTTTTTTTTGGTCAGATAATTTTTAAAGATGCTTGTAAATGGATGAGCACAATGAGTCAATGTCACCAAAATCTAAGGAACATATGTAGCAGGAGTAAAGAATGAATTCAAACAGGTAAACATTTCCCTGTGTCTGTCTGTCCCTGTTTTTATCAGAGCACTTTTATGTCCAAGATTTATGACCCGTAGCCTTTCTTAAATATCCAGTCACATTAATTATGCATTCAAGAGACAAAAATATGGTACTTTAACCAACTGATTCAACTGTAATATTAAAATACTGTGAAATAAAGTGATAAATTACAATGTTTGAACATAATTATTCTGTTTATTTTGAAAACTCTGGGGGGAAGGGGGGAAATGTACAGCCTGGGTGTTGGTAGACCTGGTGCACAGCGCCTCTCAGTGGTCTACTTCTGCCACTGCACCGCCTTGGGTTTGGGAATTTCGAATTTGAGGTCCTCAAACTCCTGCTCTGGTTTCAACTTGGGCCCAGGGATCATAATAGTCTGTGAAAACATGGTAATATAAATACAAATGAATTGAATCCACATTAAAGTACTTTAATGTTCCTCAATGATCTCAATGATTAAGGGATAATAAATGGTCTGAACATTAAGACGGCCCATTGAATCCAGTGAAACTTTCTGCAGCATTTTGAGGAGTAGGAGATAAAGTATACTGACTATGTGATATAAGATTACAATGCCTCTCTCACTTGGTTGGTCTTATGCCACAGGAGTTGAGTTACAAAGTGTGCCAAAGTGTAACTTAGTAGAAAATGTAAATGAATTGCAAAAAAATCTTCTTTAATGTAAACGGACAGTAAATTTGCAAAACGTACACCAGAGCTCCACAACACATACGCCCACCTTAATAATGGGATCTTTAGGAGGAGCCCAGGCAGGCACTATTTTGCCATGGAGTCTCCATATGCCATAGGGGTTAACCAGGTGCCGCTCAATGACCAGGTACTCCAGCACGTCCCTTGGCTCCTCTTCGTTGCCCAACATCAGGCGCCCAAAACGATCATAAATGGCCAAAATCTGACAAAGTAGGCAGCAGCCAGAGAGATAGAGAACATGAGAAAATGGTATGAGGAAATACAAGATAAGAGGCCCTTCCTAGATGCCTGTGCCAGGACTGACTCTCCTTCCATGAGGCCTTGTGACTGACCCTCCCTCACAATGGCACAGTTAAAAATGGACCCTTATGACCTATCTCTGACTATGATTATGTCTGGCTGCTACTACATTGTCCATCCATAATTCTAGATAACCACAGATTGACTGCCATGTAATGTTATGGAACGATTATGATGGGTAGCTAAAACCATGGACAACTTGCAGTCTATCATGGTTACTACTGATTGTACTTCCTGCATGACCCCTGGCAGTTAGGTTAGCCTCTTGAGTCGTGGATCTGCTCAAGGTTTCTTCCTAGACAAACTAACATAAGGGAGTTTTTCCTTTCCCCTTTTGCTCTTGGGTGCTCCTTGCGGTAAAGCGGCATGAGACAATCCTGTTGTAAAAGGTGCTGTATAAATATAATTGATTTGAATTAAAATGACTTGGACATTGGCTGATTTAGTCTCTAAATACACACCAATCATGAAGGTGATTCAATCCACTTTAATTCTAGTGGTGGAACTAATCAAGATGACAAAGCTTTTGAAATCATGCATGTGTTCAGAAAAAAATTGTTATTCAGCTCACCTGTCTGGAGTGCATGCGCACTGTCACCTGGGCGTATAGATTGCCTTTGCTGACCATGTCTGGGCACCGGGCATGCACCACCCTGGGGGGTTCTATGGACTCGATGAAGCGCCACCGTAACGTTTTACGACGGTTACCTCTGACCATTTCCTGAGGAGCACCAAAAGAAGTCACTACGGGGCATGATACATCTTCAACATCGCATTAACCTTCTACAAATGTTTTGCTGCAGACCCAGCAGACCCTTATGCTGGCCTTATGTAATTATGTTAACATTACAACAAGTCAGCTTGAGTGTAACATTATGTCAACATTATTACATGGGGGACTGATTGTAACATGCTAAAATTAGAGCTTGGAAATGCTATGCTGCTATGGACAATTTGCTTTTTACTGAAACACACCATCAACTGCTAATGCGTGTTTCCAGGAGCCAACTACTTACAGTTGACTTGACTGGCATACAGGCAAGACCAATGTCACCCCTGCATGTTAACTTCTCTATAAATAACAATCTATGCAATCAATGTTGCAACTACAAACATATTATGGTATGCCTTGAGGTGGGGCCAGTAGGACTTACAGGGTAACATCTTTCTGTCACCAATGAATGGAGTTTCACCTTATTAAAGCTGGGAAAGAAAACAGGAAAGAACAAGGACAAAAAGTATGAGTTTGCAGGACTGGGTCTGTGTCTCTAAGCCTTTCATTTTTGCTGACAATAAATTGCCACTTGGATTATATGAAGATACCAACATAAATCATTTGTGGGGGAAAAATTCCTTACTTTGTAAGTGCATCATGAGCCTCAATAAAGATCTCCTGTGCTCGAACAGCAAAGTCTTTGCTGGTGAAATCAGGGTCATAGTCTTTGATTTTACGAATCCTGACGGGAATAAAATGCCACACTAAGACACTGGCCTCATCACTGTCATGCATGGCTGTCAGGAAAAAAAAACTACAACTACAAACTACTTAATTCCTCTATACACTTAAAAAGGCTTGACTTACGCTAGCTGGGAAGCAGCAGTCTGTTTGATTTGCTCTGTGCGCTGCTTGATTCCTTCTTTAGAGAGGCTGGAGAGACGGGCGTCCCCCTCAGGTGGGATATATGGATCAAACACAGCAGCTGTCAGTGGACACAGTAACCAGTACATTGGGTTCACACTATTTCCAAAGCACAAATTTTGAGCATAAATTTCAATAATTTCCCCACAATTTTTGTGCTTCTACTAACATTACATAACATAAATATTCTGATGGATAGCAAAGAAAAAAGAATTAAAACTAAAAAGTCTTGAAAGTTCTTAAGATAACTGACCTTAAGTAAATGGTGGGTCGCAATAAACGTTCCACAATATGCCGCCTGTAAAGCCTACCTGTGCATGAGATATTAATAGGTCTCTCCATATACTCTTGTCGTGGTACTATTCCGGATGCTCGTGCTCTCGCCTCCTGCTCCCCCTGGGACATTGATTTGGCTTGAGCAGTAGGTGGAACAAAGTAGCGTTTCTTCGTTCGTACCTGAACAACAACTGGGAGTGCACATTGTGTCTCTAGTCTTGTTATTGCTTCTGCACCCTGTTTTAAATGAAATGGGAAATTAATTTACAATTTTTTTCAAGTGCATGCCCACAAGACACATCATGAGAGTAAAACTAAAAAGTGTGGATGTCAAAGTTTAACATTCCTTGTCTTTAGAGTAAACATTTACGAAATGCTCTTGTTTTATATATAACTATGCCAACAGACATATGTGCACATGTGTGTGCAGGGAAATGAGCGAGGCAGAGAGCATATCTGCACCTGCTGTCTGAATACTTCACCATCATTCTATTCATTACTGTGTATCTCAGGATGAACTACCTTGTTGTCTGTTTTGTATCCTCAAGCTGATTCTTCAACAGTTTTAAAATATTTTGTGAAGAAACGCTTTCTGGCGTGAATGAATGAAATTTGCGTCAATTGCGGCTGAAGCCAGCAATGCAGCAATGGCTAATCATATCACTCCATTTCATAATGTCCAAGCAGCATCTTTCCTCCGATGACAACTTTTCAATGTACCATAATTCAATATATTTATATTTGATATGTGTGATGTTTGCTGCAAATGATTTTAAGAGGACGACCACACGTTAGTTAACACTACCGTTAACGTTAGCTCGCTAACTACTAGTGAGTCTAGGCGTAAGTGAATGAAACTGCTTACTAACAGAACAACAGGCTACAATTTTAAATACACAACAACATTAATAATAGCAATGTTTTAAACTGGTCCCATACAACCTTTGAAACACATAATCGATGAAGAGGTACCAACGTCCTACAAATGGAAGTCGCCATGTTGACTATTCTTCCTCTTCAAAACATGTCTTAAAAACTTACAAACTATTTATCACCACCTACAGTACAAAAGTAGTAATGCAATTTCGTCAAAACCGGACATGGAAGACTCTCTTATGTAGATGTTTGAAATTTTATATTTTACCTGCTGTGACTGTGATTGTGAATATGCTGCCATATTATTGTACTATTGCAAATGTTATTTTATTATTGCATTCCCTTTTCATTAACATGTATTTGGATGGTTAATTAGTGCTCATATACTTTTAAATACTTCTTATTAGTTACAAGACTAATGCTGATTGTATTACATTTAATAATTAAATTACATACAAAACATTTTATTTTTAAAAAAATATACCAGGGTCACTTAATAAACCTATACCTTCGTACAGTAGATCTATAGATTATAATATTCCATCCAAATGTGGGCTCCTTCACTCTCACAACCAAGATATATTGCCAGTAAATGTAAAAGAGAGGAGATAGATTGGTCCCCTGTTGCATAAGTCAAGGGGGGTGGTCAAATAGTAAACCATAATGTGATGTGAAGTGCACCATTGGGCAAAGTGGTGTTACGTTCAAAAACTACAACAACAACAACAACAACAACAACAACAGTGTATGCATGTGTTGTCTGCTCCCCCCAAATGCAAGTTGCTCTGCATCATGTTGATCCTTACATTGGTAGTCTTCTTCAAATGTCTTTATTACAAATTAACTATGGATGTAAGGCTAACCATAGGCACAGTCCTATAATAGGCATGGTCCTAAAATAGTAATAGTAATTTGGCCTGCTTATGCTGAAGACTGATTAGCCCTAGTGTCAAATAAAATGCACTACTAAATGCAGATGCCCCATCTCTTGAGTCTGTCTCTCTGGTACATACCAAGACACACACACACACAAATATGAATCATGAGTTTTGTGTTTTTATTCTGTTTCTATTCTGTTTTCTGTTTTGATTAGGCTGTCAAATTCATATCAAACCGAGGAGCTCAAAACCTTCAGGCCCCAGAATGAACGAACCCCTGATTTAACGGGCCACTTTACGTCTTGACGTAATTTCCTTGTAGTGGCGCGCACGTACACACATCTAGTTGTTTCGGTGGAACTGAAGTGAGAGGAGTGGACGGATAGTTAGCTAGCAGCATTACAGAAGATTTTATGTTGCTGCTTCTGTGCCGTCAGGTCTCGCTGTCATTCGATAAGCAAGTCATTCCCCGAAATCCGGTTTTGTTTTCGAAGCCTGCATCAGTTAACTTAAGAACATTCAAATTCAAAGTAAAATTCAGCACCGTTCCTGCAAACGCTACCATCCAAAATATTATCACTATGCCTGAGAGGAGGCCTTTCGTACGGTTGCCCACTGACGTCTACCCTGTCAACTATGGGTTGTGTTTGAAGCCCGACTTAATCGACTTCACTTTCGAGGGCAAATTGGATGCGCGGATTGAGGTAAGTTGATTGGGAAAAGACGCAAATGAGCGACTTTATGTTAATGTTATACAGCACATCCTATATTAGCGTGCTATAGTATTTTGGAATTCCTAGACCACGTCTTTGAGCCACCTAGCGAGTAAGCTAACTATCCAGTCTGAATGCAGTGGTCGTTAGCCATAGCGAGCTAACGTTAGCCGTTATCTCTATTCAACAGTAGCCTACGGTTAGGCTGGTAATGTCTCCAGCTAATCGTATATGTGTCTGGGTTAGCAGCAGCTGTCTCTGTCTCGTTACATTATGAGGTGGAGCAGATGTCTGTGGACGACAGTTATTTGGTGTTATTGTTTTGTACTGTAGCTCCTTTGGGTTCTCAAGATTATAAATTGCCTCACACAGGGATATATTGTAGTTGCTATGCATAGTCGACTCGAGTCGAGGTTAGTAGGAAGTTCACATTAGTCACCCTAAATTACTAACCTATGATTATGAGTTGTGCAACTAGTGAACGCTTGTGAGTTCACTGATAGTGATATTGTTCGAAAATCCGAACGATCTTAGTTGTATTGGGCGGTCATTGCCGCCAAATTAATAACATATATGCATTGTAATGCTTGAGTAAAGTTACAGAGGAAGAGAATATGATCAAGCGCAGACAACCAAATGTTTTTTCTAATGCACGTTAAGTGGCCTACCACGATAACTTTTGGTCAAAAATATTATATCTTCACTGGAAATCATGTGTCCAGCATGGCAAATTTATAGAATGGGTTGAGATCAGTGGCTCACGCGGAGTTGAAGCTCGATGATCAAGCAAAGAAATTGTTTCTTGAGTACGTGGAGCGAACTGTTTAGATTAGAAGTTTGGTGGTTTGCTTCCGACCAAAAATTGTTGTATTAAATTGGGGGCGCACTCAGAGCAATAGGAAATTTTGTGCGATTTTGAGGAAATTGGCTAAGTTAGTTGCTGAGTGTACTTCGTACCAGGGTATTGCCTAAACAAATGAAAGCGTAAGCCTTTGGAGGAAGCAGAGAAATACCCACCTACGGCATGTAACCTCTATCGTCTGCTGTTCTCAGTGAAAACGTATTTATTGACCATCAGGCATTGACCTTTGCGACACCTATCTGTTTGGACAAAAGCACGCCTTCCTCATCCTATTATGTTTTTGACAGTGTCACATGTGCTGTTTTGCTGTTGTGTTTTGTTGTGACAGCAAATTCCCAGGCATTCACCTTCAGTCCATACACCAAAGAAGTCTTGCTTTGTCCCCAGCATTACACCTGCAGTAGCAGGTGCACATGTAGAGTCTATGCAAAACAAGATTTACATGTCACATGTATGCCATAAAGGTATCTGCATTGGCCTCTTGACACATTTCACACACACAACACACAGTGAGCTGGCACACAAAATAAAAAATGGGCTTAAGGTGTGACATCAGCGGATATTTGTCGACATAGTGGTTAACCACTGTGCTGTTTGGTCTCGGAAGCTTGCAGTCAAAGTAACCTAAATGCAACATTGAAAATTAAAGAAGATTGTAGAGGTGGTGATGAGAGTAGTTTGTCTTAGTAAGAATGTTGTAAAGCAACATTAACCTTGTGCCATCATGGTTATTTCATACATACGCTGACAGGACATGGTAAGGTATTATGATATGTCTCTGTAGGTTAGCATGTTGATCAGCGCCTTATGATGACTTCTTGTAGGATCCTATAGTCTCCTCTTTAGGTCTCTGCATGGGGATTTCAGAGGTGTGTAACAGCATTCTACAAAGTCAACTTCCTGGAATGCTTCTGTCAGATACTAGCCTATGTGCTGTTGCTGCAGGGGAGGAGTGAGGCTATGTGGCTATTCTGCAAGTGCTTTTAGCAAAGATCATTGAATACTGACCAAGATAGAGCAACATAATACATTGCAGTGGGAGCTAGCATGAAAAGTTCCGGTCTGCATAAGTGGGAGTGTTACTTTACTTCACAATATAAACTTTACAGTGATCTTCTGTATCAGTGAATGGGGTTCAACTCTGGTCTGCATAAAGGGGGATTTCCCCCCTCCCCCTTGTGAACATAGAACACAGAACCTAATGAATGTTTGTATCTCGCTCCGCTTTCACCCTCTCTGATTTTAGTGTCGTCTGATGCCTATCTGTGTGACGTGATTCCCATGCTTATAAGGTTCATTGCAAATCCGGTTGTCCAACAGAACTACCGTCACACATATGGGTACTTGTAGGATATTCTCAGTGGAAAGCACTTCTGCAGCAGATTACATAGGCAAGGTTTGGGAGAACCTGCTCATTCAGAAGCTTTAGTCCTTCTGTTGAGTCAATGTTCTCCAGTGTTCCACAGTTCTGATCTGCCACAGGTTTGATTTGTATGTCTGGAGGTCCAGCCCAGTTCTGGGTAGGGAAGACCTGGCCGTTCTTCTTCTTCAAAAAGTGGAGTCTCTTGTGAATTGGATTACGGGAGGGTCTCTATGCAAGGAAGCTGCTGTCAGTAAAGCTTGATATCTCTATTGAGGGACGCCACAAATCACATCCTGTTAGAGCGGTCGCCACCACCACCTTCAACCTCCCGCTCCCCTGTCCCCTTCAATACTTGCTCTCCAGCACCACCATCATGTCCGGTTGGCCAGCTAGTCGTCACTGAACCGTTAAATTAACTACAGCCCCCACAATGCCGCAAACTATGAATATCACTGGCAGAATTGGGCTACGCAGAGAGAGGGAGAGAGCCAGAGTGAACAAGACAGAGAGTGAGAGAGCGAGAGAAAGAAAGATGAAGGAGGGGGAAGAACCATTGCATGGAAACTAAGTGTGCCACTGTGTTCCTGGGCCAAAGCGGTGCAGGTCACATGGGCACCTCTCACATTGCATCCAAGTCACATCGAGCCACAACAAGCCTCATTTAGACTCGAAAGCCCTCACCTCACCAGGAAAGAGTGGGCTCAGGTTTCCACAGCACAAAGCTCCCACCATTGGAAGTTCTCTATGGATTTGAGTAAAGAGCAACCTGTTATTTTTTTAATGCAGTATATTTGGCAGGAACATAGTCCTGCTCGACCTGCTGTGGCCTTTTTAGCGTCAGATGAACTGAGAGCAGTGATCTTACTGATGATGTAGTTCAGTACTGTTACAAAGGGCCTGGTTCTTTCTAAATCTGCGCAGCTCTCATGAAATGAGTAGACCTGCTGTACTCATGTATATTCATGGGTTTCCTCTGGCTTGGTCAGTGGAACATAGAAGGGAACTTCTTCTGTTAGTGGACTGTTACCAGAGCATGGTATCAGATTGCCCCACATATAATCATTGCAGTAGGAACGGAAATGGATAGATCTGATAGAAGATAGACAATATAAACAAGTTTTGAACACTCATCTGCCTTAGAGCAGAGAGAAGGCACTGCGGCCAAGCGCTCTGCAGACCACAGCATGAAACAACTGTGCCCATGTTTGAATTCCCTGATAGCCATCTCCAATTGTTGGGGTCAGGGTAAAAGGCACAATATGAAGGCCAACTATTGTGTGTTTTGTTTGTTCAATTGGACCTGGGAGTTCAGAGTGGGTCACTTCCTCTCTACTTGGCTCTATAGTCGGAAAGCAGCCAGCAGCAAAAAGAAAGAAAGAAAGAAAGAAAGGGGGGGGGAAGCATAAGTGTGTGTGATTAGTTGGGTTACTTAAGTCACTTGTTGCACTGAGTGAGGAACGAAAGAGAAGACTGAGGTGTCCGGTTCTCACATCTGCCACGGCCCTACTGCTCGTGAAATTCCCCACCCTCTAAACAGACCACAGCTCCAGCCGGGGCCCAGAGTGTCAACTGTGCGGAGAGCGAGGCATACCACAGTGTCAGCAGTTGTAGCCGCCATTAATATTAGTGATCTTAATCTGAGATTCTCGTAATTGTCCTTTGGTTGACCAAGCGAGGAGTGGTGATTGCTGGCACCCCCCCCCCACCCTTGCTGACGTGACTGATCACCCTCTTGTCTTCCCGCAGGTTGTACAAGGAACAAATCAGATTGTGATGAACTGCGCAGACATCGACATCATCACAGCGTCTTTCACGCCTGAAGGAGGTGAAGGTGAGTCCACCCCCTGGGAAAACAGCTGTGGGGTGGGACAAGTCATCGTTGCCACGGCAGCTGGTGACAAACATTCTCTCAAGGAAGTCTTTGGGGAGTGTCGGTTGTAGATGTCTGTGTTACAATAAACATTTCAGTTATTTAATGGCTTACGAAGCCTTTTGTTGATTAGCACATTGTGTTTGTTTTAACGAAAATGAGGTCGTACCAGCTCTAATAATACTGTTTCCTGTTTGCCATGCCTGGGCATAGAGAAAGGTTAGCGTAGCCGTAGCTGGCCAGGAAAACACATTAGCTGGTGCATCAGAGCATCCTGCACTTAGGAGGCACCTGACCGATGCTGTCCACTTTAATCACCAGACAGGCAGGAAGGTAAACATGCTGCTATGTTTCTTTTGGAAAATAAAAAGCAGTGCTGTAGTAACAGCCGACTCTCATCGAAGCAGCACAGGCTATTTTCATACACCCAGAGCTGCGCTTCTGTGCCTCCTACAAAGTGAATGTGGTCGGCAGCACAACTTTGGGGATCATTAGGGCAGATGCTCATATCACAATATCAGTTCATTCTCGTTATTTCTCTAGCAATGTTTAGTTTGTCTATGACGTTAATATTAGCCTAGTGTCTGGAACAATCTGGAAACCAGCTAAATAAATAAATTGGGAGTGACTCGCCTTTGGGGGAAAAGGCGTCACCAATGCTTTAGACCTACTCGTTTTCCTTTCTCCCACTGACAGAGCTGCTTAATGTGAGGTAGCGTAAGGGAAGGTCCCACATGATGTGCTAATGTTATCTTGAACTTGTGAACTGTGACAAAGGCCTTTACAGTGGCCTTTGTATAGCAGCACAGTAGGGTGCTCTTTTTTTTTCTTTTTTTTTTTTTGCTGAAGTCATTAGATAATGTGGTTCTCTCAAGAGCCTGTTTGTTTGACAAGGTGATAAACATGATTTAATACAAAGCACATTGCTTGATGGGGTGGCGACAACATTGCATTGCTGTTTTTTTCCTATTCAGCTTGGACTCCGGTGCTAGTGGAACACTGTTCTCCCTATTTCCAGTAATTGTAGCATCCAAACGACTTTGAAGTAGCCGTTATATTAAGTTCAGAAACTGGCAATGAGTACCTTTAAGGTCTGCACATATGCAGCTGTCCTGTGAGTACAATGTCCTGCTATTTTCCTGTTCGGTGCAGGCACTGTGTTGAACTAAAAAGGCAAATGTTGAAGTCTCATTTGACCACTGTGATCTCACAGCCTCAATGATTAATTAAGTTTTTTTTTTTTTGTCATTGCTAGAAATAAACGCCACAGGGTTCAACTACCAGAACGAGGATGAAAAAGTCACATTGTCATTCCCTAGTGTTCTCCAGAAAGGTAAGTCTGGGGGAGGGGCAGTTTATTATGCCACTAATCTCTTTACACTAAAACAATCATGCCAGTATTAGAGGCCTCCAACATCAGCCGCTCACAGATTTCACACCTCTGCTTAACGGAAATTTCCGCTCTCCCGAGTTGCTGCTGTGCCCCAATCCCCCCCTTCATTGTGTGAGCTGTCAACATTGTCGTAAGAGACATTTTGAATGTGGTGGCTGGCAACAAGCTCCATGTCAACAGCACGCTCATCAGTTGCCATAGTCGTGTCCTTGTTAGGAGGCCATTTACAAGACCAACCCATTTTTTAAAAAAGTGGGTTTGCAAAGTGGCTGATTTTGAGTTTTGAAAGACCACATTTACCACCTGTTCCCATGAGCAGGGGGGATGAGCTAGTTGGATTTACCACACTACACAATATAGATAATCCCCCTCTGCAATAATGTTGTACAGAAAGTGGAGATTTGACCATACAGTCAAAGCACTTCCTAGACCACCATGTCTTCTGAATGAAAATTGCAGGAGCTGAAAGTAAATTATACTGTAATGTGATACTATGTGACATGAATGTCCCGGTTCATCTGGATTTTCCCTGGCCAATAACATCATATTAAACAGGTTGTTTTCCATTATAGCATTGGTGTTGGTGTTATGCATAGATCCAGGTGGCTGTGTTAATAAGGGCCTCCCCCTCCTGTGCCCCCAGGATCAGGTTCATTGAAGATTGACTTTGTTGGGGAGCTCAACGACAAAATGAAAGGTTTCTACAGGAGTAAATATGCAAGTGCGTCAGGAGAAATCCGCTACGCTGCCGTAACACAGTTTGAGGTAGGCAACAAACAAACAAACAAAACAAAACAAGCAAACATCCAAACGCTAGAACATAAAATTCCATGCAGGATGTACAAACGTGCAGCGACTGCTGTAGAGTTGTGTTTCCCTCAGGCTGGCTTTGCTATGAAGTGACCTCAGAGCATGCTAAATGGCAAACCTGGCTGTGTAATGGTAAACCTTGAGTGTCTGGTAATGGTTAACTCCACATGGAGAGAGGAAACAGGAAGAAAGGATGAAGATCTAGAGAGAGAGAGAGAGAGAGCGTTAATGGAGGCTTTGTGCCATCCAGACATTAGGGCAGTAGATTCAATTAACAGCAGCAAATGCATCGAATATTCCCCAGTAAGCCTGTGATTGTGTTTGTGTGTACGTGTGCATACATTTATGTGCATATGCACGATACACATACATACATGTGTTTGGAATTGCTATGTAGAGGCTAGGCACTTTGGTTTTGGTTTACAGGTAGGTATTTTGAATATTGTGGAAAATTAGGCACTAAGTAAACTTAGTTTAAATTACATTATATTAAAAATAAGTTCACTTATATATACGAAATACTTGGTTGGGCCTCCTTTTGCATGAAACACTGCATCAGTGCGCTGTGGCATGAAGGCAGTTCACATTTGGCACTGCTGAGTTGCTATTGATGAGTTGTTATGAATGCTTTAAGTGCAGCTTTCAGCTTCTCTGCATTGTAGGATCTCTTACCTCTGGTCTTCCTGATAACACTGCATAGATTCTCTATGGGCTTCAGCTCAGGCCAATCAAGCACAGGTTTTGCAGTTTGCAGACCAGTCAAGCACAGGAGTTCCTTGGTCATTAAACCAGGTATTGGTTCTTTTGGCAGTGTGGGCTGGTTCTAGTTTCTGCTAGATGAGTGAAATCAGTGTTTCCATAAAGCTTGTCACTAGAAGGAAGCATTATGGTGCACTAAACTTTCCTGGTGGATGGCTGCATTGATTTGGACTTGATAAAACCCAGTGGATCAACACCAGCTGATGACATCCCAAATCTTCACTGACTGACTGCAGACGTCACCCTAGACAACCTGAATTTGTCTCTCCATTTTTACTCTCCAGAGTCTGGGGCCTGAAATGCTTTCATTTCAAGTATTTCAGATGAAATGCCCTCATCCGAAAAGAGGACTTTGGAGCACTGAGCAACAGAGCAGTTCCTTAACTTTAAAACTTTTTGTTCCAAATTTTAGGGCATGTCATGTATCCTTCTGGTAGCAAACTTTATCTAGATGCTGAATTTATTCATCCATCAGGACTTTGCACCTGCCCACCCTGCCGAAGTACCAAAACCTGGTTTAATGATCATGGAATTTCTGGCCAGCAAACTCACCAGACCTGAACAACATAGGGAATCTATAGGGTATTGTCAAGAGGAAGATGAGCGACATCAGGCCCAATGCTGACAAGCTAAAAGCCTCTATCAAGGCAACCTGGTCACCTCAGTCGTGCTACATGTAGATTGCCTTCATGCCACGGCACTTTGATGAAGTAATGCATGCAAAAAAAGGCCAGACCAAGTACTGAGTGCATATACATGAATATATTTTTCAGAAGGCCAACATTTCTGTACTAAAAATCATATTTGTAGTGCCCTTATGTAATATTCTAACTTTGTGAGATGCTGAATTTGGGGTTTTCTTTAGCTGTATAATCATCAAAATACAAATCAAATATCAAAAACACAAATAATGGCTAATGTCTAATGAGTCTATATAATCTATGAGATTCACATTTTACATTGAATTGCTGAAATTAACAGACTTTGCCACAATGTTCAAATTTTTTGAGACCAACCTGTAGGCATGTGCTGTTTGTATTGTCCTGTTTTTCCAATAAACTGCTTCTTGTCACCTCTAACTTACTTTTATCTCTGTCCCTTTGCCCTTTTTCTCTCACACTCTTTCTCTCTCTCTTTCTGTTTCACTCTCTCTTTCTTTCTCTCTCTTTTTTCTTTTCTTTCTCTGTAGGCCACGGATGCCCGCCGAGCATTTCCCTGCTGGGACGAACCCGCCATCAAAGCCACCTTCGACATCGCTCTGATTGTTCCCAAGGACCGAGTAGCCTTGTCAAATATGGTACATGCCTGACCTCTGCTCTGCTGCCTGCCAGTGGGGAATGAGGCTCCACATGAGTCCGGGCCCCCCAGAAAATTTGAGTCATGTTTCACAGACACACACACACACTCTCTCTCTTTCTTTTTGCTGTCTCTCTTTCCATCTCTCCCTGCAGCTCTCTGTTCCCTGTTTCTCTTGCTCTCTCGCTCCCCCCTGCCCCCATTCCTCTAGGTGTTTCCTGGTCTAATGGTGTGGCCCTGTTTATCTTCTCTTTCCCTCTATCTCCCTCTCCTCCCATCCTTTCTTTTTTTTCCCTCCCCCCCCCCCCAGACAGAGTGAGAGAGAGAGAGAGGCAGAGAGAGTGTAAGCACACGCTTATGTAACACCTGGCCAGAAGGCATTGTGACTCCTGTGACTCGTGTGACTCCTCCAGCTGAAGTAGCCCAGCTGTCACACCGTTCTTCAGCTCCCAGAGAAAAGTCTTAGGGACATGGCAGATCATCAAAATACAACCACCACCTCCACACACACACACACACACACACATTAAGAACACCACATGTAGCATCACAACGCCACCTCTTTAAGTCCCATCTAGCCCATGGGAAAATGCTGGCCGCTCATTACTGGGCGTCTCAGTCGTTACAGGGCCAGCCATTTTGATTTTTTAGTCCCTACAGTGGAAGTGGTTTTGTCAGTCTCCTCTTCTTTTTGCAGTGATGCAGGCAGGCACACACACGCGCACACACACACACACACACACACACCCACACATACACACAAACTTAAATCTCGCTCAAAAAGAAAGTTGAGCTTTTGCAAACAGCTAATTGTATGGATGTGCAGTCTGCTCTGGCGAGTCACGCTCCCTGGTGTTTTATAAACTCCTGTAATTGTGGCCCAGTCGTTTTCCAAACTCAGGAACACTTAACTGCCGCAGACTGGCGTCAGTCTTGGATCAGTACGCCAGCTCCGGATTGGCTGTGTGTCTTTAGTGTGCCGAGGAAATTAAAGCATTAAAGGCTCAGTTTGGAAGGGCGCTGGCAGAAACTGCTATGGCTGGAATGTCAGTATTTGTTTTCTGATTCCGTGTGGGTGGGTGTGTGTGGGTGTGGGTGTGCACTCTTATCCTCATGCACTAACTGTCTCTTTTTCTTGGGTGTCTCCTCTTTGCAGAATGTCATTGATCGAAAGCCATATCCAGAAGATGACAGCCTTGTAGAAGTGAAGTTCGCCACCACACCCATCATGTCCACGTACCTCGTGGCGTTCGTCATCGGCGAGTACGACTTCGTAGAGAGCCTGTCATCGGACGGCGTGACGGTGCGCGTCTACACGCCTGTGGGGAAGGCAGAGCAAGGGAAATTTGCACTGGAGGTACGTCGGCCTGTGCCACTTGCGCCCATGGTTCCGAGGAAAGACATACGATCTCAGAACCTAATATTAGCGTAGTGTAGTGATGAGGGAGCGAAGGGGAGTAATTCTTCTCTGTTACTGAAGCTTATCAGACACCCTGAGAGATCCATTTCGTAGAGTAAGCCCTTTTCAGGGCACTCTTCTCTTGAGTCATCAGCTCTGCTGGTCAGGCCTCAGTGCTCTGCCGCCAGCAGTTCTAAGCCTGGGATAATACTCCCATAAGGGCTACCTGGTAAGTCATGGCCAGAGAGGAGATAAAGAGGGAGGGAGGGAGGGAGGGAGGGAGGGGGAGAGAAGTTTATGGCCTGGGGCAATGCAGAGGAAATTAGTGTAAGAGTGTAATCTCCAGCTCAGTGGAAATACCAGTGGACCTCACAGCTTCTATTCTACATAGTCATGCTCATGAACTATTCCATAAAAGAATGACTCGTATGTTTAAAGTGATGGACAGTCAACCTCAGATATATAGATATATTAAAGTATGAACTTTATATATGTGTGTATGAATGTGTGTGTATATATATATATATATATATATATATATATATATAAACTTGCAGCGGAAGTTCTTGGTTGTGAATGTTTTTTACACTGCTGTTTTTTTTGTTTTGTTTTGTTTTTTTACCTAGGTTGCTACAAAGACCTTACCCTTCTACAAAGACTACTTCAATGTTCCTTATCCGTTGCCTAAAATTGATCTCATAGCTATAGCTGATTTTGCTGCTGGTGAGTGCGATGGCCATCTACCTCTTAAATAAACACACCTCGCTTCTGATTCGCTGAATAACAGGAAGTGATCCACTCACTAATGTGTTTGTCTTCATCTCCTTTAGGTGCCATGGAAAACTGGGGCCTTGTTACTTACAGGTGGGTCAGCTATGGGAGTCGTGTGGGGCACAAAATATGCACGAAACTCACCGCACCAGCTAGACTTTGTACCCTGATCAGACATCCCAGAGACAGAGAGGGAGAGAGAGGAAGAGAGAGAGGAAGAGAGAGAGGAAGAGAGAGAGGAAGAGAGAGAGGGAGAGAGAGAGGAAGAGAGAGAGGAAGAGAGAGAGGAAGAGAGAGAGAGAGGGAGAGAGAGAGGGAGAGAGGGGCAGAGGGAGGGAGGGAGAGAGAGAGAGGTAAAGTAGGCCCAACAGAGCGGGAGCTGCTTTGCTTGATGGCAAATAGAGTGACTAAGCCCATCAGATGGATGATGCCCTAAGTGCAGATTAAAATGAGACATTTGTTAAATACTGAGCCCAGAGTTGCAGCCAGTGCCTCGTCTGGGGTGGGACAGGGCTGTCTGATGTGATTGTGATTGAGGTGGATATCAGAGCAGATGTGCCATGTGTGCCAGACCACAGAAGGACACACAGATCTGTCTGATTTAGCACAATGTCTATAGGAGCCCAGTTTGAAATCTTGTATGTGATGGGGCGTTAATCTTCCCCCCTTTTCCTCCCTTAACTTCCTCAGTGTCACATTTAATATTTGACCAAGGGGAAGTGAATGACATTTCCTTTTTATTCAAATTGAAATCATCTGCACTGTACTGTACTGTACTGTTCTGTTGTGTACCTCTGAACCCAACCCCAAACTGCTCCCAGGACCCTGCAGCAGCAGGTAGCTTACATCTCCAGGATGAGATAAATGCAGAGACTGAATTTCCTTCAGGGGATCAAAAGACCATATCAGCTTATCCTTTTTTGGGGGTCTTTTCTATTGTTGTACGGCAGTGTGGCTCTGCCAGAGGACTGACCTTTAGCACTTCCGTTCCTCCTCCTCCTCTACAGGGAGACGGCTCTGCTGATTGATCCGAAAAACTCGTGCTCGTCCTCGCGGCAGTGGGTGGCGCTGGTGGTGGGCCACGAGCTGGCACATCAGTGGTTTGGCAACCTTGTCACCATGGTGAGGCACTCCCTGAAAGAGATGGCTGTCCTGACCAGTAAAACAACTGTTATATTTTTCCCTCAGTAGCATGCTGTCCAAGTGCTTCAGGGAAAATGCTGTTGGTTGATGTATGTAGTGGTGTGTGCAGATTTGTACAGGAGACTGAGAACCTGTTAAGAGTCCCTTAACATGTAGTTTTTAACATACCTGAACATACAAATGGACACTTAGGCTTGTCAGTATTTTCAAATGTTCTTATGCTGTTTAGGTTTGTGTGCAGTGCACCCATCATCCATCGCTTAAACCATGCTCCTCTTGTACAGGAATGGTGGACCCATTTGTGGCTTAACGAGGGCTTTGCATCGTGGATCGAGTACCTGTGCGTGGACCACTGTTTTCCAGAGTACGACATCTGGACGCAGTTTGTGTCGGCTGATTACACTCGGGCACTGGACCTGGATGCCCTTGACAACAGCCACCCCATAGAGGTACACAGTGGAGAGATGTCAGGACCTTTAATTGGAACAAAAGGCTTCTTGATATTTTAGTGCGTTTCCACTGGTGGTGTTCACAAAGTTTTTATTTTGTTTTGTTTTATTTTATTTCTCACCTCCAGAAGTGTGAGTATTCCTCAATAGTGAGTGTTAAAAAAAACAAAACATGTGAGATTGAAATTGGTTGTGAACATTTTGCTGTGATTCGTTGTGATTATCTGTGATTAGCTAACTGTCTGACATAGACAAACTGTCAGTCTGAACAGCACCTTAGAAGATTTCCCCTTCCCAGTCCCCCAGTGTCATATTCGTGGCTCGGAATGTTGTGGTGTAGTAGATCCGGACTGTGACATTCCATGACTTGTCTGTTCGGCAGGTAAACGTGGGCCACCCCTCGGAGGTGGACGAGATCTTCGATGCCATATCCTACAGTAAAGGAGCTTCTGTTATCAGAATGCTGCACAACTACATAGGAGATGAGGTAAGCCGATAAGAGCCACACCTCAGGGTCACATGACCAAGGCTGTATTGAGAAATCCATTGTAGTCTTTCAGTATGAGGACAATAAGCCTCTTTTTCAAAAACATCTCAGGATTGTTCACAGGCTACCCGTAAACTGACATTTTGAATGGAATACCTCTTTGAATGAGGTAATTGTTGGTACACTTAGTTGGTTTTCGGTTTGAAGTGTGGAGCTTTTGCCTCTGTACAGAGTGAGAGCAGGTTTCCATGAGCTCTGTAGCTTCACACCAGATTTTATTGCTTTTACCTCCACCTATTCTTTGAGCCATTATATAATAGTCTTTGGCTATTTGGCAAAAATATCTATGTGTATCAATAGCTTTTCAGTAAGGAACAAATCAGCAGCCTGTTTGTGTAAACTTTATTGCCTGAGGAGATAACACGTTGATAGGCCTTACTTCAAACATTTGGTATCTGTTAGACTGAGTCAGCATTGCATTGCAAAGTTTGCTCTCTAGTACTGTGTGAGTATTGTAAGCATGCCATCTGTGACATTTGTTTCTGCAGGACTTTAGAAAAGGAATGAATGCGTACCTTTTGAAGTTTCAACATAAAAATGCATCGACAGGTAAGAGCCTTGCGTATTATACGTGTGTGTGTGTGAGATATGTAGACATGCAAGAAGTTTCTGTTGACAATATTTGCAATCAAAGTGGGGAAGGAATGGGTAAAAGAATACAGCAGGGTGCCCAGTTAGATGCTTGTTTGTAAGCGGGTCTGCAGGTCTTGCAGGTTTGGGGTCCTGCCAGTGCTTGCAGTCCCAACGCCCCAGTTGTGACTCACCGAGAATAAAAATGCCTCACACACACATGCTGAATGCCTGGTCCCTGCCACAACCCATACCCCTAGTCTATTGGAGTGCACTGGAGTTGCTAAGGGTGTGCCTCTGACTCCCCGCTTCCCAGATTCCCCTGTTGGCCCATGGAGGAGTGGGACAGTGTCTACAGAGGTGTGACGATGACTAGGCCACTAGGCACTAATGGCAGGCAGTGAGTTACTGACTATGTTTGTGTGTGTAGGACGGGCCGAGTTCCTTAAACTGAGCAGGATTAAGACTTGAAGGTGTGAGAGAGAGAGAGCTATTGTGCTGCAGGCTTCCACCATCTGTACATGTCATTAGTCAGCTTGTATTAAAAAATAGGGTTTTGTGTAAGTGCACAGAAGAAAGGTTTGTGTGTGTGTGTCTGTCAATGTGAGCATGGATGTGGATAGATAAGTCTATCTCTCTAGCACAGAAGGTTGGAGCTGTAGTCGTATTTTGTCTCTCTGTGGACGTTCTAAACTTGTTTCAGCATGTTTTTAATTTGTTTGTTTAGCTGGGGGTCTTAATAAGCATCCCCTGTGTCTGTGTGGCTGTCAGCTCAGGAGAGTATGCAAAACTGATCCAATGTGTGATGTTCATGGAACTCAGTCACAAGAATATTTACAGGAGCTGCTTGCAAAGTATTGATTGGAGAAAAGACTTAGACACACACACACACCAGATAACAGATTTTTACAGGTAAAAAGCAAATAAAGTCAACCTGTTTCTGTCTTTAGAAGTTACCTGATAAGTCTGTTTGATGTCCTCCCATTGTGTCCCCTGGTATCATTCACACACCCTGCTGAAAGAGCTCTAGGTTAGACACTTGTTCTTTCTATTCAGGTTTCCTAATGACTGATGTCTGATGAAAGATGGCATTCATAATAGTGGGTGCACAGACTGCTAATTTAACAGCCTCTCTAGGTGCTTTGAGCGGCTTGTTCACAGTTCAAAAGAAACGCTTTGGAATTTAGTTAATCAAAAGTGTAAGGGACTTATGAACAAACACTGAACACTCTCTCTGAGCCACTGGGGCCCAACTCCAGACCTTAGCCTTGAGGCTCCTCCCCCTGCACAGCACTTACCAAACACATCTAATGCCACTCGAGCCCTGCAAGTATGTGTGTGTGTGTGTGTTGACCACTTTTGAGATCACAATTACTTAACAGCGATTGCTCAGATTTTTTTAATCATCATGCATTTTCTAAAAATAGGGCAGTCCAACTCATAGGGCTGTCTTAATCTTTACATTTTGATTAGTTAGCTGTTTGCATGATCATTGGAAATTTTAATCCCAGTCAGTTGATGTTTTGGATTCATTGCACAGTGTTAGTGGGAACTATCCTCCGCAGGCCTGCAGCTCTCACTAATGCTGTGTTGTTATTGTCAGACCCAAGTACCCCAGGCCAGGTGGATAGTTTTAACATCATTAACGTGATGTGGGTCTGGACAGGCTCCCCTTGCCTCTTAACAGCGTTAACTGAGCCACATGGGCTTACTGAGACACAAGCAGCCTGACCCCAGACCTGAGAGACTGAATGAAACTGTCCATGGTGGAGCTGAAGCACATAGTGTTAAGTGGCATTTTCTGTGGGGATACTTTTGCTATTTCAAGAGTTCACTTGTGTTGTAGCCTATTTAATATGGCTGCCACACTTCAGGATGTTACAGGGGAGCCAGCCTGGCTCTTTCAGCCCACAGCAGAGATCTTAGGTGTTTTTGACATGATGTCAGCGCAGTGTTTTCTTACACATTCTGTTGCTGTATCTAAGACAGTTTTGTTTAAACCAAAGAAAAAAACACACCATGTAGCACCTTTGAAGACTACGCAATAGTACCTTCATTTATATCCATATGGGGGGGGGGGGGGGCGTGTGTTCACAGTTTGTAGAATACGCTCGTGATTGTCTTAGTGGAGAGTTTTGATTTTCTTGTCTTAGTCTTATTAATTTTTGCATGTGTACTGTGATGTCTTTGCCTCCTCCAGAGGACCTGTGGGACTGTCTGGAGCATGCCAGTGGGAAGCCTATCGCTGCAGTTATGAACTCCTGGACCAAGCAGATGGGTTTCCCCATCATTGTAGTGGACCAGGAACAGGTACAATCACCTGTTTTCTCAGCTGCTCTTTTTAATTTGCTCAATAAGTCCATTATCCCATCAATGTCCTTTCTGTACGAGCGGGACTGACGATTATTACTAAGAAAACAATAGCATAGCTTATTTGTGAATGCTTTTGACTAGCTATCCAGTAAGGCTGTAGAGTGTCGGAGTGACTCCTCTTGGGCAAGTGCGCTGTTTTCTGCGTGTGCATTTTTTCACCTCTGGATCAGTTGAAATGCTCTCTAACCTGTTTTCTCAGCAAGGGGAGGATCGTGTGCTCAAGATCTCTCAGAAGAAGTTCTGTGCCAGTGGACCACACAACGGTGAGAGAAGCTGCCTGGGGAGGGGAGGGGAGCACCTTGGAGAGCAGTGAATCACTGCACACACCCAGCTAGCTCAGGAGTTACACTCCCCCTCAAGGGCACACCGTGCTTATTCAAAGAAAAAATAAAGTCTGGTCATTGTGTGTGAGGTCCGGGGAAAGGTGTGTGTGTGTGTGTGTGTGTGTGTGTGTGTGTGTGTGTGAGAGAGAAGGCTTTTTATGGGAGTAGCAGCAGTCTTGGGCTTGTGGTATTTGGTGTTACATCACTGTTTTGAGCTGCATAGGCAGGCAGCTGTGTAGAACAGAATTCGAAGAATACGCCTCCTTTTTTCATAGAAATCTTTGGTGAGGAAGCACTGAATGGCACAGTTGGAATTACTCCAAGGCCAATTATGCAGTATGATCACAGCATCTTGGCCCAATGCAATAGAATTGTGACAAGTGCTGACAAGTGAAGACTTTGTGGTGACTTTTGCAATGAACAAGATAAGACCAAATTCCTATCATAGGTAGGAATTCTCCTGGTATATTGGTGAAGAACAATACAATAAATAGCCCGTCCCTAACTCTGATGGAGCATATAGTGTGATTCCAGATCTACATTTATGTTTATTTCTACCATAATATTGCTTTGCTTATTCCTTTGGGAATCGCTATAGCCATCTTGTGGACTACCATAGCAGTTTTATAAAAGTGCACAAATAAGTCAAGTCATACTATGAAAAATAAAATTAAAAAGTAAACTAATAGTATTAGTATTTTACCATTGCATGTTGGAACTATTGCTCCATGTGTCTGTAAGATGTTTATGTTCACAAGCAAACTGAAGCAGAACCGTTCTGATGGTTCTCTTGTTTTCTCCATGGTTCCAGGTGAGGACTGCCCCAGCTGGATGGTGCCGATCAGTATCTGCTCGAGTGAGGACCCCGCCTGCACCAAGCTGAAAGTGCTCCTAGACCAACCTGAAACCACAGTCACCGTTCCTAACATCAGCCCTGAGCAGTGGGTTAAGGTCAGACTGTCTGTGTGTCTGTCTGTCTGAGGGAAGGGGGGCCCTCCTCTATATTATTGTGAGGTAAAGCATTCTAGGTATTAAGAAAGCAACCTGTAGGCGTTTTTTTTGCACCATTGATTCAAATACTATAGCTTCTTTCACTGCAGTATTAAAGTTGGTCTGTGCTGACACACACACACACACACATTTACACACACACACACTCAAATCAGCATGCCCATCTTGCAAGCTGTGAGTTACCAGAGCCTCTTTTACAAATACTGCAGTCACAGAAAAAGTGCCCTGAAAGCATTGGATGGCATCCAGGGTATTGCAGAAGTTTTTTTCCTAATTGATAATCTCTCTCAGTCCTCCAGCTCTCCCTGAGAGAAGAGTACAAAGCGCCACCTCTGTCTGAAGGAGAATTCCCCTTTCTTTCTGTCTTTCTTTCTTTCTCATCCCCCTCTCTTCTCTCTTCTTCACTTAACCACTTCTTAACCACACCCATTCTGTCCATCCCTCCATGCTTAAGTGTGCTCCTTTCACCTCTCCGGCAGATTAACCCAGGCACAGTGGGATTCTACCGTATCCAGTACAGCTCGGCCATGCTGGAGAGCCTTCTGCCGGGCGTGCGCAACCTCACCTTGCTGCCTGTGGACCGACTGGGCCTCCAGAACGACCTCTTCTCTCTGGTGAGCCACACCGCAGCGGCGTTTAGCTGTGCCGTCGCTCGGCCGAGGAGAGTCAGCTGCTACGAATCAGATATCTTGAGCTGCAAAGGGGGCGGGGCAGAGGGGGGGAGTTAGCAGACCAGACACAAAGCAAAGGTTAGCAACAGTGGCAAGCCAAGCTTGGCTAAGTAGTGGTAAGCTAATCTAACTAGAGCTTAGCTGGCAGCGGCTCTGAGCTGTTGAATGCTGAGACTGGGCGAGTTGTGCAATGTTGCGTTTGTTTTTCTCTGCTAGCTCACTCACTGGTGTGTCATTGGCTGTCTCTGAGGCTTGTCTAGGCCAGTGGGTAGGCCCCTCAGTCACTCATCTGCATCTGCATCCACACCCACTCACCATAAAATGGCTCATTAGCTGCAGTGCTTTTTACTGCCATTGCGTCACCTTTTTTTAAAGCTGCTGTTATCTATATGTTACACTGGCTTTATCTTTGTAATGGCAATCTTCGTTTCCATAACTTGTTTTTTATTGAGCGCTAAAGGCTCCTCACTCTGCCCAGTGTACTACTGATAGAGAATGCCCATGGAGTAGGCCACTAATAGAACCATCGGGTCACAGGTGTAAATGATTAACCACAGCTCTATTACACACTCACTTTACCTTTTGTTGTGTTTTTCTATCTTACCTCATCGTTCATGCTCGGTTTTCCTCTCTGACACTTTTTAAACGCTCAGTCCCCGTTTGAAGGAGCTGCGCGTCAAAGTCATGGATTAAAATGTCATGGGAACAGCTATGTAATATGAAGGAGCGATGATATACTGACGTAGCGTCAAAAATGCTTAAGAACTGTGTTATCCACTGAAGTTAGTGTGCACATCACCTAGCACCTGACCGGCTCTCCTGTCGCTTGTCTAATGTTGTCTAATGCATGTTTTTGAAGTCTAACAAAGGAATTTTGAAAATCTGTTTTGCTGTCTTGCTGGTGTGTAGGCACGGGCGGGTATGATCAGCACGGTGGAGGTATTGAAGCTGATGGAGGCCTTCGTGAACGAGCCTAACTACACAGTGTGGAGCGACCTCAGCTGCAACCTGGGCGTGCTCTCCTCGCTCCTCTCCCACACCGACTACCACGAGGACATCCAGGAGTTCATTCGCGACCTCTTCACCCCCATCGGCCTCAAGCTGGGCTGGGACAGCAAGCCGGGCGAAGGTGGGCCTTCATGGGGTCTGGTGGAGGAGGAGGAGGGAGGGTTGTTTGTTAATTTGAGAATTTTAAGAAGCAGGCACCACAGATGGCATTGACACAGACAGCTGATTTAGCCCAGATGGTAGGGTAGAGTATAAGTGGCCATGACTGCATAAGCAGTGGTGTATAAGAGCAGCAGAGCTTGAGAAGCGTTGTGTGGTCTACTGTACTGTGCTGTAATGTGCTGTACTGCAGTCCTTGAGACTAAGGGATGCTGTGTTGGCTGACACAGGGCAAGATCAAGCAGGGACAATGAGGGCTTATTCTCCTGGGTGTCTGTTCTGTGAACTGTAAAACCAAGTGCTAATGATGTTCTCTCTGCATTCTCCTTCACACTCGCCTCTCCCTTTATCTCTATCTCACTTCACACTGTCTCTCCTTCTCTCTGGCCCTGCTCCATCCCCCCTCTCTCCTCCATATCCCTCTCCATCCCTTCTGTCTTTTCCTCTATATCTGTTCAACCGGCCTCCCCTCCTGTTCTCTCCTTCCTTTCCCACTGTCACATGCTCTCTGCCCCCCTCCCCCTCCCCCTCTCTCTCTTCCTCTCTCTCTCCCTCCTGTCTGTGCAGGCCACCTGGATGCTCTGTTGCGGGGTCTGGTTCTGGGGAAGCTGGGCAAGGCGGGCCATAAGCCCACTCTGGAGGAGGCCCGCCGGAGGTTTAAGGACCACGTGGAGGGCAAGCAGATCCTCTCGGCAGACCTCAGGAGCCCAGTAAGCCCTGCTCTCTCCGTCTGCTCACACACACACACACACAAAGGTGCATTCAACTCAGCCATATAGGGTGTAAGCATGCCAGATACACACACACACACACACACTAAACAAAAACATACCATGCAAACTCATACACATAGCCACCCATGTACAGACGCACACATGCACACCTGCCGGTCCGCTCATAAGCATGCACAGATGCACACTTCTAAGGCACAAGCATAAGAGCCACACAGACGTGTGTATCAGACACACTGACAGACAGACAGATGGACATGTGCTGACTCAAAGCTCTAAGGCAGACACAGACTCTGAGGAAAAAGGAATCTGGAGGAGCTGGAGTCTGGGTATTACTGTGGCTCTGGTGCTGCCAGGGTCTTAGCGGTGTATTGACACAGATAACTGCTCGCACTGCCCCGTCTGTAGAATGACTCATTTGACATCATTATTAGATCCCCTCCGTTGAGCCAATGAGACGCACACTGAGAGACAGACTGACAGACAGCTGGCCTTCACCTGCTTTCCCATTTTAATGTCTGGAAGCTGGAAGGTCTTTTGGGGGTTTGGGGTGACAAAAATAGACTGTGTGGAAAACAACCTGTGTCATATATGGATATGACCTCAATATATGCACGCTCAAAATGTGCATAGATTACAAAGGACTATGAATGCAACACAGGCCACTGTTCATGATTCATCTTTTCCTCCTAGTAAAAACAGCTAATTAGTAATGAAAATATTTTGCAAGCTGTGGCCAGCTATATTTATTTATAATAATAATGATTAGATCTATTTCTTAAAAAAAAGTTGCATAGCCAGCTTGTGTTTACATTTGTGTGTTATGTGTGTTTTTTTTTAACGCATGTGTATGTTTCAGGTATATCTCACTGTGCTTAAACATGGAGACAGTACAACGCTGGACACAATGTTCAAGGTGAAGGACGCCCTCTAGACTTTTACTTTTTACTCAGAGAGAATGATCTTAACTGCCTTTCTCTGTATTTTGTATTTAATCTGTCTGTTTCCTTCTATCCACTTTGCATCCCATCATCCTTCTCTACACTCTGTCTCCACCTTTGTGTTACTCTATACCTACCTCCCCCCCCCCCACCTTCTCTCCTGCAGCTTCACAAGCAGGCAGACATGCAGGAGGAGAAGAACCGCATTGAGCGGGTGCTGGGGGCCATCTCTGCTCCTGACCTTATCCAGAGGGTCCTGACCTTTGCCCTCTCGGTATGTTCCCCTTCCTCTAACAGTATTTCTGTACTCCGCCCATTTTATGTGGATGTCCAATCTAGAGTTTCTCTCTCGTTATTAGAGAGCAGGTTAGCCAAGTGGCACTTGTCATATTGTAAACATAACACCATTGTCATATTGTAGACATAACACCATTGCTTGTGTAACAGTTTGCTTTGTCTGTCCTCAGCACTGCTCCTCTGTCAGCAATCAGACCAGTCAGTGCATCAGACATTGGATAAGCTGTATTTCAGCTTTGCATGACATTGCCCATCGTTATATTTGCAATAATGCTCAATGTCAATGGGTTATAATGGAGACTCTGCCACCACTGTAGATAAGGATGGGGCATCTGTTAATTGAGATTGTTGGGCATTTCTGGAGAGGCGGTTCCTCAGTCCTGTCATGTGATCCCCCTGCAGGAGGAGGTGCGTCCTCAGGACACGGTGTCGGTGATTGGGGGAGTGGCAGGGAGCAGCAAGCATGGTCGGAAAGCAGCGTGGAAATTCGTCAAGGACAACTGGGAGGAGCTTCACAACCGGTACCAGGGCGGCTTCCTCATATCACGGCTCATCAAGGTGAGGGCAACAACATGCATACAGTGTCCGCATGCATAGTGACAATATAGATGCACACGCATGGAATACACACACACACACACACACACACACACACACAGGGTTATGAACATGTTGCTTTCACGTTCACTTGTCTGGGTGTGCTTAGTTTAAGTCTATGTATGGATGTTTTCTTGTTAGTTCTGTGGCAAAGCAGTGCATCTGCTCTAATGAGTCAGTCATAACTACCCTCATAACGAGTGCTGCACAGTTCTGTGCATTTGGATTATGATAATTGTATTACTATGTGAGTCAGAATTGAGCTGTTTAATTGGCCTCTGTTCCTGGCTGGGAGCAGTGTTCAGACACATGATTGTCATGTGAAACAGAAATGTGCAGCAGTTCAATCACAAGTGATCTTGTTATCATAATATCTGCTCCTTCTCATGCCAGTAGAACCTTGACACAGAGTGTCAGTGTGGTGGCTGTTATCTATAATATGGAATTGACTAGATAGATATTTTTTTATATTCATTTATTCATTCATTCATTCAATCATTCATTCATTCGTTCAATCATTCATTCAATTTTCTTCAAAACCCTTTAGTCAACCACTTGTTGTTTGAGAATGTGCTTTTGCAGATAAGCAAACCTTTTATCACACATGCACTGCTTCTCTTTGTGAGATCCATATGATATTACTATTTTTACTCGGGATTTGACCGTGCCCTGTGATTGACAGTCGTGTTTAATGCACTTGGACAGGCTGTATGTCAAAGTGCAAGACAAGTCTGGAATTGGGAAATGAAAGGAAATGACTTAATTGCATATGTGTGAGTCGGTGCAAAAGAGCGGGAGGTGGTAGTGTTGTGATAGTGTAGTGTTGTGGTAGTGTTGTGCAATCATGTAATAAGTGTTTATATCCTCTCCTAGCTCACTGTGGATGGATTTGCAGTAGACAAAATGGCTGCGGAGGTGAAGGTGAGTGCTGCTTGTCCATTAATCTACTCCAACTCTGGTGCACACTTTTGGGCTAATGGCTTAATGCAGGCTAAAAATGGCACTGTGTTGAACCACCTCAGTCAGTCACTACCTATGGGGATTCAAGAAATGTTTTTAACGCTGTTGGTGTTTCCATATATAAATGTGTAAATTGGTGCAAAGGATCACATAACTTGCAATAAATAAATCACAAAAACCTGGAATAAATGTGCACATATTGATGACACTTTGTGTGCATGCTACTTGTTGCAGCTGTAACACAAAGGCTGTTCAGATTTAAAAGGCTGTATATTGCAGTGAAGTTAATGTATAATAATGTCTTTGTTTTTTTCCTGTCAGTCCCCATGTTGGATGCAAACATTTCTGAGAATCACCAGAAAGCAAATAATGAAAGGAGTCTGTCTGTTTCAGAGTTTCTTTGAGAGCCACCACGCCCCTGCAGCCGAGCGCACGGTACAGCAGTGCTGTGAGAACATTCTCCTGAACGCTGCGTGGCTCAAGCGCGACGCCGACGACATCCACCAGTACCTGCTGCAGCGCAAAGCCCCACCCGTCTGACCTCTGACCCCCTCCTCTATCCTGCTCCTCCACCCACCTCTGACCTCCCAGCAGTGATCGTGGCCTTCCACCCGCCAGCTCATCACCACTAACACTGGAGGCCAAGCGAACTAGACACACAAGAAACTGGGCTTCATTTTTGTATACACAACCAAGCAGCAGACGACAACAACAACAAGATGACGATGAAAAGAAGAAGAAGAAGAAGAAAAAAAAAAGTCTTGATAACAATGATTATTGATAATTGTGCAACCATTTCCATTTTAGTGTGTTTCAAGATAAACTTCAAACCAACCAAATTTGTTCTAGTCTTGACGAGGAATGTAGTTAGCCCCATTCTGCCCTTCTGAGATTGAAAAACAATTAGTGGGTTCTCCAGCTGATAAGAAATATCACTCACACACTCATTCACGCGCACGCTGCAGTGCACACATGCATTATAGAGGCTCTGTCTTTCATGCAATTTCTATATACTTGCACAAAGTTGTACAACAACTGTGAATTGCTTTTTTTTGTCTATTTGTATCTTCAGTCCATCCTTAAAAAAAAAAAAAAAAAAAGACGACACAGCACTTCTCCAGGGTTAGATGTTTTTATGTTTGTTGTTCAGTGTTTGTTTCTTGCACAGTTACTTTTACACATTTTTCTCATTACTCCTGTTAGGAAGTTGCATTTTGTAAAGCATATCTTCCCACTCAGTGGCTCAGAAGTAACACCGAGGTGAGAAACAGTGGGCAGAATGGGGCAGATGGTGTGTGGCGTCTGATGGTATTGTGAACTTTACGGCAACCGCACTGATCTCCATCGCTAATAACGGTTAGCAGCAACCGAACAGAGCATGGTACTGTATGTTATTGTATGGCGCGAGTCTTGTCACCCTTTCTCCCACCCCAGTCACCTCTGTGAAGAGATTCACCTGGTTCACACATAGTTTCTTGTATACCTTTACTCCCTGAGAGAAAAAAAAAACAAACATTGCCACTTGTCCCACTACACATTACCCACAATTTGTGGTTACAGTCCACTTGAGAACTTTGAAAGGATTGGGGAAGGAAAATGAAAAAGCAACCGATGGAAACTACATATCCAAGCATCTATATATGTCACATTAAGCAGAAAAAAAAGCTTTTTGAGAAACCTTTTTATAAAGTATATATTCAGTGATTAATCTTGTGTAAATTGTATGGGAGTACAACTAGGGAAATGTGGGCCTCTAGGATTAATTTACTTGAGAAACTAGTGATATTTGGGCCCATTTGAAATATTGAAGTGAAGTGATGATTTACATTGATTTACATCTTGTACTTTTAAGGCCTTAAAATTGGTTTGAGGAAAAAGAAGTTTGCAATAACTCTTCAAAGTGGTTAATTGTAGCCTATCTCTACCAAGTGTTTAAATGTCATGGGATTCTACATAGCCTTGTTGAACAGATATATCTGTCTATAGAATTTGCTATTTGATGTGGCTTTGAACCTTGAAGATGATTACCCAATCAATTGACAGTCTTTCCCAGAAACATTTGTTGTGCTTTTGTTTAAAAAAGAAATGCAGTTGGTGTTCATTAAAAGTAAAAAAAGAAAAAAATGTATTAAAAACAATGTTAAATTAGTACCGTTGATTTTATGTGTGAGGTGTGAAAGTGCATGCCTGAAATCAAGTTTTTGATATATAAGTTAACAGTTGCTAATCTGGTTCAATTGTTTTCTATGATCATTCACAAAGAGCAATTCACCACCTGAGATTACAAATTACTTCATTTAGTACAAATAAAATGCTGTATCAAACGTTCATACAATACTTAATAACATGATACATCTGTAGATAAGTACATTATATGACGTAGATTATCAGGGGGGAGATATTGTTTATCTTATGTGAAGATGGAGATGGGGGTACTGTTAAAATAGCCCAAAGGGATGCAACACTGTAAAGTAAAAAAAAAAGGATTTTTTTGTTTTGTTTTTTTGTTTTTGTTTTTTGTTTTCACATGTATGCTCTTATTCAGAAACTCTGCTGATGTTCTATGCTTGTGGTAGCGACCAGAAAGTCAAGGATCTGTCGATCTAATTTGAATATCAAAAATTATTCAAACATTATTTTTTCGTGTCATGGAGTCTGATTCAGCATGGATAAAACTGGCACTGACTGTTGTCCAAGCGGATATATTATAAAAATAATTATGCTGATACAACAAAGCCATGTGAGAAATGTTTCTTTCGGGCTGATTACTGTTTAATGTTGCAGCACACCGCCACTAGATCTTCTGCTGATGCACTCCCGCACTGACAGACACCCATGACACACCACTCAAGACACCCATGACACACCCATGACACACCACTCAAGACACCCATGACACACCCATGACACACCACTCAAGACACCCATGACACACCACTCAAGACACCCATGACACACCACTCAAGACACCCACTCGAGTCCCAACAGTCTGAGTATGGTCACTGCTGCTCTTGTGCTCATATGCACTTTGACATTAATTCTTTAAAAAAAAAAAAATTAATAAGGCTCAAGGATAGTTTATCGGTCTATTCACCATGAGGCTTCTTTGGACTGGGACAGGGGAAGAGCTAATTGGCCTATGTGATTTTGCATAAGCATACGAATAACAAATGTCAGACATTCATCACTGAACATTTTGAATTGCTTGCGAGAGCCAGGGACAATGTTGATTGGCCTGGCTGATTTTGCATAGCTGTATGAGTAATGTCAAACAATCATAATACATCTGTGTGGTAAATACCAATTTGTTCTTTCGGTTCAGCCCATGCTTAGGTCAAAGAAGTAGACGCTTTCCTTATGATTCCTCTGGAAGTGGAACATAAATGAACTTAATCTTCTAAACCATCAAAAGTCCATTTCCAGAAGTACAGTAAACAGAGTGGTGCATACACTATTGGGAGCTGCCCAGAGAACCACTGTAGCTGTTACAGAGATACATTTCTTTTCAAGAAAAGGCCTTACCTTGGGAATTACAACATTTTACAAAATTATCAGAAAGCTAAGTGCTGGTAGAAGAGGCGTAATAGTCCATTTGCTTGTGCTATGTCTGTTGTGATCACTGACACATCAAATTTCAAAGTGGAGACCTTGGACTAGATAAATGCAAATACCCACAATGAAAATTCTGTGGAAAAAAAGTAACGATAAGCATCTTCATGGTACTACTCCTCAGTCAATGCAATTTTAAAGTTTCAATAACAAACAATTAAATGCAAATCATATATGCATACTATGACGCCAAATGCTAAGGTAAATCCTTAAGGTAAGAGGCCCTCCAAAGATTTGTTTCAGTTGCTTATTTTGGTTGTACACGCCTGCTCTGCAGGGGGCGCTATGCCACTATGGTACGCCAGTGTCAGTTGCAGAGTAAATGGGTTCTGAAGTGAGCTAGAAATCCCCTCGCCTCTGAAATAAAATATTGTTTCTTCAGACGTAATGTTCAGGTGAGCTAAAATGTATCAAGCTGCTTTTAAGATATTCTGACAGTTATTTTTTGTCAGTTGTTGAAGTAGTCGTCATCCACATCTTTCAATAGTCACACAAACTTGTGTTACATCCAATGTGCTAACCGCTGGTGCTAACTTGCTTTGCCCACTGCTATTAATGCTAACGTTAGCGAGCATAGGCAACTTGGCTCAAAGCTAAGAGTTTGTCAAACGTTGGTCAGTAGGCCACCTGCTCGGGTGACATACGAAGTAATGGCGATGCATTAACTCTTGAGCCAACTTACATCGACGACGTGTATTCGTTCGTAAAATTGTCTGCTGTCTAGCAGGTTTGTCAAGTCACTGTTTTGATGTTATCAGGCTAGCAATAAGTTAGGGGGTAGTGCATATGTTACAGTTATTAACGATAAAGTTAGAGGATAGATGTGCATGTGTTGTAATTAATTAAACTACATATCCTTTCAGACTCAATTAACGTTATCTAGTACAGCTGCATCTTTCGACATTAGTCCGCTTCACCGCAAGTGGTGGTAGCCTGCTTTGGTCTTAGGTCCAAAGCCCTGTGGAAAAGCCACCGATATATTTAGCAAGTTTATGTCATCAGTCAGCACGATGCTGCCCATGAGGTGTCATTTTACTGGGGGGCATAGATATCTAGGTAGAGATGAGGGAGTGGTTACTCAGATATTCCTTTTTATTAAAGTTTCTGCAGTTTCAGACTGGCCCCAATCATGCACTCCCCCTTCACTGAACATCAATTTGTGGCAAATGATAATCTGTCCTTTTTGCGTGCCATTCAAGGCTATCCTTGGATGGTAGAGGCACAGTCTCTCCCAGGTTGTGATTGCTGGTGACGGAATGGTACCGTGTTGCTGGAGTGTCCTGGTACCACTGGTGCTTCTCCTATCTCAGACGCAAGGCTTCCTGCACTTCGATGATGACGATTCCTCGTCAGCTTTTCCAGTGCCAAAGGAGTGGGTCCTGCTCCATGTGGTGCAGGGCCACATTGGTGCGGGCAACTACAGCTACCTGCGACTAAACCATGATGGCCGTATCGTCCTGCACATGCGGAGCCTTAAGGGTGACGCTGACCTCTATGTGTCTGACAAGACACTTCGGCCAAGCTTCGACACCTACAAGCTGCAGTCTGTGACGTGTGGCTATGATGTGGTGGTGGTGCCCGGCGAGTTCACCAGGCCAGTGGGGATTGGCATCTACGGCCACCCGTCTCACCAGGAGAGCGAATTTGAAATGAAGGTGTTTTATGACCAGACCGCCCTGGCCGAGGACCCTTTCGAACGGGACGCTTACCTCTCAGAAGAGGGCCCCCATGGTCAACCCAGGTATGCTCAGGGAGCTGGAGAGGAGGACTTTGAGGAGGAGGAAGAGTCCATCTTCTGGACCATCCTCATTGGAATTTTGAAGATCATACTTGAAATCTTGTTCTGAGCAGACTGACAGGGTGACTGAAGGACAGCAGCACTTAAGTTGTCATCTGATATTTTTTTGAGAGAGAGACTCCACAACAACAGCAAAAAGATGTGATAAAAATGCCTCAAAGCAAAATGATTACTAAAGCGATATTTTCAAATGGCTATTTTTTGACCAGGCTAAGTTTTTTTAATTGCTCATAGATTAAATGTCAAAAAAATCTGAAATTCTAAATGAGTGTCTGACAATTTTTGACTTACAACTTACAACTTGACCTCAGATCCATATAAGAGGATCACCGGTGTAAAATTCAGATGACAGATGCTCATGTCATCACCTTGTTCACCAGGCAGATCTCTCCATGCTCTTTATGGAAAGATTTGGCAACCACTACTTGGAAACTAACAGTGGTCTTTGTCTTGGATATGGTCTTCAATTGGAGAAGGAAGCAAACAGAAACATGTGCCAGTAGGGTGAAATTTACTTTTGTGCCTTCTCATCTGTCCCACGATAACACAGAACTTCCTACTGCCAAACTCATTGGTTTATGGCGAGGCTGTCACACCGTGAAATTATTTGTACATATTTCTGAATAAAAGAGAATCGCGTATCTTTGCAAAAAATGTTTTGGTGTGAATGTTTTTGTGGCATGCTGTAATTGTCATAGTAAAAGAAAATATGTAATTAAGGATTCAGGCTGGATTACCTTTTTTACGGTTCCCATTAAATAAATTAATTAAAAAGTAAAAGTAAATCTATAAATTGCTATTTAATCTTCACCTTCACATTTCAGTTGAGAAAGTAGACACCCATCTTGAATTTCAGAAAGGCAGGAAAAGCAGATTCCCCAGGATGTCTAGGGTGTTTCATATGTAGTGTAGGTCAGTGTGCAGGATTAATCGTGTATGTTCATGGGAATATGAAGACATTGTGATCCTTTTCAGAAAGACTGAATTGTCCAGCATTTATGAACTTTTATGTGTTTGTTTAAATCCAGCAGGCCTCTAATTATAAAGGGTTTTAATGGTTTTTCATGGTTAAAAGAACACCATGGCAAGCACTATAAAATAGCAAAAGAGGCTGTTGTGGGAGCCAAAATGACGCAAGTAGATTAGCGTAAACAGCATTAAACTCTTGCCCTTTAATTTTTGTAGTTGATAGAATGACAAAATGTGGAAAAAATAGGTTCCCAAAGCCCATGATGACATCCTCAAATGCACAGTTTTGTCCACAAACCAAATACTGACTTAGACTGAGGTTAAAAATTGTATGTTAATAGGTTGTTCTCTTTGTTACATCACTTTGTTAAATCACTGTATTCATCCCAAAGCCAGTTAGCAATTAATGCCATGGTTCACATCTAATTGGTTGAATATTTTATTGTGGCAGCGCTTAAAAGTGTATTTTAACTGGATGAGCATATTTAATAGACATGCGAAAGCATGAGCAAATTAAATAGACATGTTTTGCTAGACAGTAAAGTGTGACGCTCAGTGATGTTAAAGCTACTAAGTTTTAAACACCAGGGGCACAATTACCAAAGAAGGTTTGAAGAGCGTTTGAACACTGGATAGCTGTTCATAGTATATTATTACCTCTAAAACATTAGGGATAGAGTGGTTAAATGTGCTTTAAAAGCAAGAAGCAGACATAAGCTGGTAATGTCAGCTGTTCCAAAAGTTTTTATTCACTGTTTCCAAACATCAAATAGCAAAATTACCATCAAAACAAAAAGAGGTCTTGTCACACCTAAGTATTCACAGTATATAAAACTTCAAAAAGGCAACCTCCTGCTGTCAGCAGCAACTCACTCACTTACACTCAACCACCAAGAATAAATTATTATTATTATTTTTTTAATTATTCTTATTTTTCATTATTTGTTAAAGAAAATACATGGTCCAGTTCAAGTATCTCTACCCTTAAAGCTCTGTCTATGGAGTTTTGCATATGTTTTTAGATACGTCTTGATTGCTTCATTACACTACCTGCAGGCAATTTTATATTTCTGTCTATTGAGACCTGTCAGCTGGACAGAAATTTTGTTTTAGTTATTTAATACATCATAAGGTTGGAGATGGCATAAATTAAGGCAATTACTTGAACAGCCAAGTTTGGTAACAGGACAAAATACAAAATTTACAAAGCGTTTGAAAAGAAAATATTTGCATAAAAATGTATTCACAAGTATTTAACAAAATTTATGGACTACCTGAGGATAGTTTTGTGCCTTTTTACTGTGGTGAGGAGACACTTCATCTTCAAAGTTGACACAGCAAAACTGTAGAAGGCCTTGACACTATGGATGTACTAAGTTAATATAGGTAATGTTATTTAGCAAGTTGATTTAGGTAATGATTGGGTAATGTTATTTAGAAAGGCACAATGTGTCTGTGTAGTTACATAGATATTTGTGTATTATGTAATATTTGAATGAAAATAAAAATGCATTCTTTTTCCTGAAATTTGTAAAAATTCTCAGTGCAATAGTGACCAATGAGAATAAAATACCCATTGCATGGTTAAAGGCAGCAGAAGAAAGTTATAGATTCAGCTCTCCGCTTTACCACGCACATACAAATATTTAGCTCAAAATGAGGTTACTGTGTGAGCTATTGTGCAGATGTAATACTACAGTAATTTTATTTTCACATGTCCATCTCCAGGTGTTAATCACCATGTTGAGTGCTTGCACCTTTGCTTCACCTGAGTTCTCTTAATGCTAATGACATGTTTGAGGCCCCCTTCATTTCTCTCTCTCTCTTTTTTTTCTCCTTCCATGCCTCTTCCTATACCATTCTCTGACTACTAACTGCCAACACATTTGATCTTCCCCTCCTCCTCGTCTCATCTTGGCTTCTTGTCTTGATATTCAGTCTGAGGCTGAATGCATACAGTCGTCCATTCCTTGCCATTTCCCACCCATCACTCAGAGCCACACTGATCCATGTGGCCAATAAACAGGCTTCCCTCCGCCAGCTGAGATAAGTATTTCTGTGGGTAAAACAAACAGGACATGACTCAGATATTAAAACTATTTAGATGGTACAATTTATAAAATCAAAAAAGTACATCTGTGCGTTTCTAAACTGAACTTAACAGTATAAAATGCTGACTCTAAGCCATTGCAGTGTTTCCCATTCTTGGCAAAATCTAGTCTAAGAAAACCAAAACAAAACAGAAGGTCTAGTGGTGGGAGAGAGGGAAAGTGTGAGTGAAAGTTCACAGTAGATTGGGAGATACCACACAGGCAACCCTTCTGCTGCATATTGCAACCAGGAGAGACAAACTAGGAATGTGTTGTTCTATCAGCCACTGCTTCGTTGTCACCCACAGCTCCTCCTCTTCCCAGGTTTGATGGACAGCACAGCTGGTTATGGTATTTGCAGACTTTTTTTTTTTTCTCAAACGACCCGCTCCCCTCCACCCCAACCCCCCCCCCAACATCGGGAATGCGATCTGTCAAACGTCAAAGTATCCACTGCTCACTGCTCCCAGTGGATCTCAGCTGCACCCGCTCTCTTGTGGTTCTTGGTGCAGACCCCTTGCCTTGGTGTTATGAGAAGGACGCTAATGAGAAACCCAATCCAGCCTTAGACGCAGGGGGTCTCCGTAAGGTGGCAGCACAAGTTTGCCTCAATGACTCACTCATTAATACCCCCCAAAGCCGAAAGAGCAACAACATTGCTCTGAACTGCATACTTTGACTGTGTTACATGAGCATGCCAAACACCTGACTACTGGGAAAGAAAAGTATCAGGATAAAACCAGCTAACACATTGAAAGAGATAAGAAGGAAGAAGGTGATTCTGTTTTTAATTTATATTTTCACCCCTATCCCCAAATTATGTCCGTTTGTCCCACCAAAATCTCTATTTATTTAATGTCTGGAAGCATGTGGCGGCACCAACATTCCCATCTCATGTTCACCCTGACAACTCATTAAAAGTCATCACCTTTTCCATCCAAAGCCCCTTTGGTTCTCCCTGACCAGATGCATTGCACATTCTGCAATTAAAAATACCATCCATGCCCACTCCTAGCCATTAACCCCTGGCACCTCCAGTATCTCCACACAACCTGCTGCACAATCCTCTCCTCTAACAGCCTGTGCATGATCATCGCAATCGGGGAAATGGTGATGAACCCGAGCCAAAGACTGTTACATCAGTCGTTTAGTCTAATGGCCGTCCAACTGAGTTCTCAATCTTCTCCGTCTTGCTCTTATCAGGTATCGTAGGCCAACATATGTGGATGTAACTCATCTGGTATTTTATTACTTAACACAACCAATAAGCTGTCTTGTCACTGTGCCCAGTGAATGTTCTATGTCTGTCCTAACACATCGCTATTGTAATGAAATAATTTGGTGTTGATGAGAGAAACCCAAATTAGTCTGCCTAGAATTTTCTCTTTGGAAAAATAAGCACCAGTTGTTGACATTGTTTTAGACTTTGTATTGGCATTGTGCATTAAGTACATGTTTGCAGCATGAACAAACAGGTTTGTGCCAGCCACTAAGGGCTGTAAAGGTAAAATGAGTGATGAGCTGGTGTTGTTAAGGTCAATAAACAGAAATAATTTTATTCCTTTAAAAAAAAAGCTGTCAGTGGAAATGTGATCAAATAAGTACACATTTTTTCTGCCTCAAGGTTCAAGTTAGAAAATTTGAGTTAAAACACACTCTTAGAAAGCTGTTAAACACAGAAGACTGGATTGCTGCAGCAATGTGCATTCAGTTTATTCAGCAGTGTACTGCATTTTGTACAGTACATTATGAATGGCAAATCTCTAGAAAATAAGTTTTACCATTTATGCATGTACTTACACGCCTAAATACTGAACTTACTTGGAGATTCCTGTAATGAACTGTGCTTCTGCAGTGGGTTGTTTTGGCCACCTCCTCGCTGCTGTAGAAAAGCCCACACAGTTTACAGTAGAAGGCTGTTCTGGGCACAATAAACTCCACACCTAGGGAAAACAAATCAGCACTAGATTAATTACACAATTATCTGTTGGCACATCTCATTAACAATGTTGATTTTAATAATAACCATTACATTATGTATGAAATGTAAAAAGAGACTCCAGAATGTGTAATTCAACTGAAATAGGCATCACAGGATTTGTGAGGATAATGTATAAAGCATGCTACCACCAAGGTGGGATTTGGTTGGTTTCCAGCACTGTGCTTACCCAGTGGTATACTGTGCTCACTGATCACTTTGTCTTGTTCCCGGGATGGCGAAGGGGCTTCAGTGTCTATCCGAAGAGGTGAATGGCCATGTATTGAATTTAGGTCTGTGAAGTGAAATTCAAAACCCATTCATACCCTCAATTCATACCCTTGTTTAGACCATTACAAAATTGTTTTAACACAAGCTAAACAAAAAAATAAGAAAGCCAACAAACCTTTCCTCTGACTTTGGCTGTCCTCCTTTAACCTTGTCTCTTTCTGTTCATTCTCTGTCACATGTCCCGACTTCAAGTCATTGTCCCGGTTTGCCTCTGTGGGCTTGGCATTGTCACCTTCACCGTGGTAGTTTGAAAGGCAGTCAGGTGCTGATGTGGCAGCATCAGCACCACTCATGTCTGACATGGAGCACGTCTCCTCCAAGGCAGCTTTAAACTCCTGAGTGGGAAAATGGTTGAGATCTGAAGCCTGAGGAGACTTTGATGGACTTTTGTTCTCCTGGGTTTCCTTAGAAGAATCAGCCACTTGGGCATCCTCTGAGTTTTCCTGAGAAGGGGAGCCATTGTTGCTCTCCTGTGTCTGGTGCGTCCCCACATCGGAGGATTCTGTGGTGTTTGCATCAAGTTTGATCTCCGTCTGGCCTGCAGATGAAGTCTCCTCCCTGAGAGACTCTTCCTGAAGTTCTGGTATATCAGGCTCAATTATAGAGTCCTCCTCTTCTCCGACCTCGTCCACTGTCACAAGCTCCTCCATATTTTTTGGGTACCAGAATTCTCCCTCTGTGTCATCCTCACTCTCCCACTCTTCAGCCTGGGCGCAAATAAAGTAATGAAAACATTTTTAAGATCAGAGTTAAGTAATGTTGATATGGATATATTTTAATATGTTTGTCATTATTTTACTTGTAAGTGTAAGTTAAGTTAAAATTATAAGCTGCAGATTTCTGTTATAGTTAGAAATGAAGTTTGAAGCTGTGCTTACCCCACTCTCTTTGTCTTGGTCAGCAGTGTTCTTGCCATCATTGTGAGGAGAAACTGACCTTTCCTTTGATGATGATTCCTCTCTTTGGTGCTGGCCCTGTAAGAGGGTAAAGTCAGCACCCAGTAGCATAGTACACTTTTAAAGTCAAGACATATTTATGAATGCTCAAATGTGCTGTTGCCTACATTGCGTACATTGTTGTTTGGATCTTTCTCGCCCTTCTCTACTGTTTGTCTTCTGGGTTGTTTCTTGCTTCTACCCCTCCCTGGTGATCCTTGCCTCCTGTCCTCTGGACTTTTAGGAGGAACAGGTTCCTCAGACACATCAGACTCTGAGTGTCTGCTTGGCCTATGATAATCTGATGGCTCCCTCCTCTTTGTCTTCAGTTCATGTCGTGGATACGGTGGCCTAGGGAGCTTGTCTGATTTGTAAAGATGTTCCCTCTTGTAAAAGTCATCCATGTCTCTGTAGGAGGGGAATGTAGGACCTTGAGGGCTCCCTCTGCAGTACCAGTCTCTGCCACCCCGGTCGTCCATTGTCCTGGGGCTGATACGATCCCCAGCTTTCATGTATGATTTCCTGCGATCAGGCACTCTTCCATTGGGCCTGTCGTCTTCACCGTTCCTCCAGAGTCCCTCGTCACGGTCCCGATCATCCTCTCGACGGGGATGGGGTGTCCAGTCCCAGGAAGGTCGGCGGGGGCCCATGCCGTTGTTCCAATCAGGCCGACAGGGCGCCCCCTGCGGACTGTGCGTGGAGCTGCATGACGTGAAGCTTGGACTGTGAGAGCGTGGACTTAAGGAACCTCGAATTGGGCTACGAGACCTTGGTCGCTCTGGAAGGTACCTGAGTAAATGGTCAGCGTCAGTAACACAGACTGAGAGGGATAGTGTTGGGCTTTAGGAATGTTACAACAATAATTGTGAGTTTACCCCATTGCCTTTTCACTTTCTCTTGGAAATTATGTAATGATGGGGTGAAGGACAACCCTCAGATCTCCTTTGACATTTAAAAACTAGAACTCAATTTCCAAATATTTTGGAATGCATTTCAATGAATGTTATTTTGTAGAGTAAAAATCAAGGCAGAGCTCATACCGGTCAAGTTCTTGCATTTCGTCTCTTTCTCTCTGCGAGTTAATATCTTGAATAATGGATTCAACATCCTTTCCTGGTTTCTGTACACGAGAGATAAAAATAACATACAATTACAGAGAAATAAATAACCCCCAATTTATTTATAAAATAAAATAAAAAGGGATAATATACCTTAAGTTGTAATTCTTTGTAGCGCTTTGACATCCTGATCAGGAGTTTCTGGTTGTTAATTGTGGCTGGTTGAAGCTGATAATACTGGACCATAGCTTGTGCTGCCTCAACATAAGCCATTTCCAAGAAGGCCTGCCAAGAAAACAGTTTTACAAGACTACATCGACAAGCCAAGGTTTCAGCTTACACTAATGCGGTACAAATGAGACAAACAAGGTCCTAACAAAACATCTAAAATCATCACTGAGTGTTACCTTTCAGTATAATCCGTCAAATGGACATCTATTAGGCTTACATTGAGTAACCAACACCTAACAACTATGCAATAACCTTCAAATACAGTTAGACATCTAATTTCAGTAACTGCAGGCTCATAATCGCAGAGAAATATCAAATTAATCAGTATGGCATATGACAATAGACATAATAAAATATTTCAGCTGTTATGGTTATACTACATACCTGATGTGTGGAACGCATGAGAATGTAATTGGTGACCTTGCCAAACGGGAGGCCCAGGTTAATGACGTCATTCTCTGTGCAGCTGCCCTCAGGAAGGTTGCAGATGTGGACGACCCTACCAGGGAAGGGTTTTCTCTGGGGGAACTTTGACAAAGAGATTGCCCTTCACAATACTGTTGGGAGTTTACCACAGTCGTGTTCCAGAGATGCCAGTATTCACCCAGAATTGTCACATGGTCTCATAACCCAGCATACAGACATAACATGCATTACAAAACAAAACAGGTGGGAGTTTTATCGTTGGTGATTATGACGGTTTACATCCAAGAATTTAGAGGCATGACATTTGAACATGCCTGGCATTGTTCCCCTTTTGTCTCTAATCCTTGTATATTGCTAAGTATAGCAACCATTGCAGTGGCTGCTGACCCCTTACAACTACGAAGACCTATACTCTCCCCACAAAAAATGGAAGCTGACTGTAAGAGGATGCATAAGCACCCTCTAGAGTTTCTCAACTCTCAACAGAGAGGTTTCTCCCGTAATTTTCATTAATTGGTGTGTTTATATGTTGGTTTTGATTTCAGATATATTCAATTGCCTGCATGGGAAGAAGCCATTGCACATTAAAACTATAGTCTCATTGCTCTTAAAATGATGTACAGCGTGAGTTTAACCTCTGAAAATGCATCATAGCTCAGTTTCGTTTTTAAAATGAGCTTTATTGTAACCATGTCTACATGACATGTTGGTACTGTTTCACTGACACAACATTTTGTTTGTATCGCTGTCTGATTTGTCTTTGTGACCTTGCAAATGGATATATCAGCTTGACAAAAGTGTACCACCAAACAGTAGTAGACATCAGGCAATATTAATCTACAAGCATCTGATTGCGAGGTCTTGGCGCTTCTGTTCAACTGGCTTTGGCAAATGACCCAGCTTTAATGGTCTCAGATGTTGGGGTGATAATTCTATCAACAGTGGTTGTCCAGAGTTGACCTCTCTCCCTGAAACTATACGGAGGCTCCAGGCAGGCCTGTACCAATAAACAGGTTCAAAAATAGACACTAACAGGCTGTTTATGTCTCTGAAATCAAACGCAGAAAAGTCCTCCCAATTGCCTATGTATGTATGCCAAATATTACTTAGGGACCACATGCCAATACGAAAAAAATGCTCAGTCACAACACAGTACAAAGAATGTGAAACTTGTGTGCAAAAGGCAGTGTTGATTATTGAATAACTTCTCTGTTGAATAACTGACATGAATGATTTTACTGACGAGTTCTTTTTGGAGACAGTAGCATTAACAGGCTATATATGTATCTACCTCCATAGCACACACACTGTAATGGGCATTAGATGAGATATTGAATGAAATAATCAAGAATGCAGTCTTTCTTTTTTATGAAAGCCTTAAAGTAGCTGATTTGGACTAATAAGTTCAATTAGTGACAGTAACACTGCGCACAGATTTATAGAATGTTTGACTGTAACACAAGCAGAGTCTGAGTAGCACATTTTTGGTCTGTGGTGAAGATGAATGAGGTCTGCTATGCATGTCTAGTGAATGGCATTGCTTTACTATACATCTTACACTGAGTGACATAATGACAGTCTTTAGCCAGAGACTATAGTTTGAATTGTAGGGACCTACCGCCTAGCAAAAAGCACTGATGGTATGTGAGGTTTATTCTGAAATTCATTTCACCTATGCAGTGATTCTGCCATGTTAAATAGCCATGCTAACAGCTTTAGAATCATGTGGATTATGGCATTAAAAAACTCAAAAACTCTAGAGAGGCTAAATTATAATTATTTTTGTTTGTTTTTATTTGTTTGTTTGTTTGTTTGTTTGTTTTTTAAAGGGGCTCCAAGATGTCCCTTCCCAAAACACACAAGTTGTTAGGAATTAAACATTTCTGTTAATTTCTCAAAGACAAATTCACGTAGACGAAGAAAGCAAGGTGCCGACTTGCCCAAAGCCTCCTCTGCGTTCCCCTTGAGAAGCAACACAGTGGCCCCCCTCAGATCCTATTACTCTTCACCCAACCTGAAACCTGAAACTCCTCTGCCACCATTCCTACCACAACCCTTGGTGTGATATTTAGTGGAGGTCTCTATTTGCCCAGGGTTTGTAGCTCCATTACAACTAATATCTTCCATATATTGATTCGACAGGACAGGAGACAGTCACACAGGAGCAGCTGACAAAAATGTGGTGTGACATCGGCATCGGACCCCAAAAACAGTAAAAAATTATGTCGGAGCAACAGGTGGAGGTTTATTGGCACTAACATTAGTGCATGCATACAGTGTTTGAACCTCTATGATGAAAATGGATGGGTGATGGGTCTTTTGTTTTAGTTCCTCACTCACAACCACAAATAAGTCTGATAAACCATACAGGCTCCACCAGTGCTTCCTTGCCCTGAAAGTGTTGCTTAGAAACTGACATCAGTACACAGTACACATATGACCACAGATAAAATGTGTGATCTTCAAGGGAAGCTATGCAGGCCTAGTTGTTTTCAGATCACCATAATCCACAGCACTCAAAAAAGGCCCATACATTTGCAGGCTTGTCTACGTACACACTCTTGATGCTATTTTGTCAGTGAATACAAATGGCAACCCTGCCTTAACAAAGCTTAAATATCAGAGGACATCTATGTCAAATAATTAATACCTGTCAATATAAATTCAACTAATCTAAATGTAAACTAAATCAATTGGCAATAACTTTCCTTCATGGCAGAGAAAGTCTGTTAAGAAGTGATCTTAAGATCTTCATCTGTGTCACCCCATTCTCCCATGCTGCCTGGCTAGCCAAGTGAAATGTTCCTCAGGTTTCAATCCATCCCAAGCCTTGGTTTGTTAGCGTTCCAAGTTTGCCACTTTTTGCACACTTCCTGTTTATATTCCCCTCTTGTACTTATTTACTATTCTTATAAGATCATTCTCTCCCCAACCCTCTTGTTCATCCTCATGTGAAGCTTGTGTGTGCACCAGACACCCATCAACAGCTGCTATTTTTCCCCTTCTACCCTGCCAAGGTCTACCCCCTCCCCTACACACACACAGTCTCACACAGTCCCATCCACGTCCTCAGACAAGCACCAGTGTGTCCACCAAGTCCTATTTCAGAAGCTTAAAGTGAAATCAGTGGGACAATCGTTGACTTGTGGCTGAGAAGACAAAAGCCAACCATTTGCTCCATTCTATCATCATAGGAAGTCAATTTGACAACTATCTGTCTTTTGCCTTTGTTGATGTCTCTTTCACTCTCTCCCTCTCTTGGCATGCTTTGACACCATTTGGAGCAACATATAATGGTTCTTTCATTCACCCAAGTGAGTTCAACTGGTCAAGGAAGCCCCAGTAATTTTGTAATGACAGAACCTGTTGCTACACATTCTTTGTACCTGTCCTTGATAGCCTCAATGATAATTAGATATTCAGCACATACTTATTTTTGGAAATATTTTACTTGAATATGTTGGTGTCTGTCCTTCCTTCACAAATTGTGCAAATATTCTGACATATGAATGTTTAGATCTCTGAAATAAAGGAATATTATTGCTATAATACTAACACCTATTCAGACCCTCACAAGTTTTACTTTCATTTCACATCAGACTCACAGCTTACATATTCGGCTGACTGATAATTTGCAGGGTAACTGATAGGCCTATCACACATTTCTGATTTACAAACTCCCAGAAATATTACAAGTGTTCAAGGAACTTGAAGCAGTCAAGCACTGAATGGCCATTAACGCGTAATCCTACTGCCTAGTGCCTACCAACCCTCTCCCTTCCCCCAACACACACATGCACACACACCACTCTGTGATCTCTGTACTCTCTGAAACATTTCATAGGAGGGGCTTTAGAGTGACACCAGGGCATACACTAAGAGCTACCGAACATTTATGACAAGATGGAAAATCAAGCAGCAGCTGGCTAAAAAACATATTCTGATGATATCAGTAGCACTAGCTACCTTGCTGGTTTGCAGTTACACATGGGAACATGTAGTAGCACATCAAAGAAAACTGAGAGACGTGTCTAACCTTTGCCCCATGTTGTGAGGTAAATCCAACCCCTGACAGAGGAAATGACTTCATGGCTGCAGTTGGTAAATACGAGGCAATAGGGCCTGATGACACATCTGAAAACAACAACCACGTTGTAGTTTATCTGCATGTGAAAAGCATTTATATTTGTAAAACATGGAATCCCGTCCTTAAAAAATGAGTTAAGTATTACATAATTTGATCATTTGCTTTAAAAAGCTTAAGCATGATCATTTTGTTAAGCAGCATTAACTCAAACCACCGGACAATGTAACAACTAACAGTACATTTACAAACTCCAAATAATAATACTTGGTTTCAAGCTAAGAGAAGTCAACTAAGAGTTAAAGCAATGCTTCCCTTTGGTGGAAAAAAAAACAATATTATCATAGATTCGCGAAAAAAAAAAAGTTGATGAATAATTAATGTACTCTAAAGTATTAAAATTAAGTCGAACCCAAACCCAAAGCAGGTATTGAGGATTAGGTCCTTCGTATTATGTCCTTCGTGCCCACACTGACCACTCACTAAAAATAGCTCTAATGCTTGTCCTGTAGGTCACTCCAGTTCAAAAGTATTGGCATTGACACTGACATTTTTTGCTTTCCCTGTCCCTGTTTAACCAAACAAGTCAAATAATAAGTCTTTTTAGTCTTTTACCTTGACTGGCTGTGGAGGAATATGCCATGGTGTTAGCGAGCGCTGTATTCAGACATCCTTCGGATGTCGTGGGATAGTGAATGGCCCCAGCTGCCGAGCTGAAAGGCGACGGGGGAGACTGGTGTTAGCTGGCAAGCTCCCGTCGTAGGGCTGGATATATCTAGTGACAGAGCTCAAATTCAGCCCATTAAGATTGGCCATGGGGAGTATAAGCGTGTAATAAAATGCCCCAGCCTTTTTTTATACAAGCAAACATGTATTTATCGAATTGAAACAAGTTTCTTCTTGAGGCCACTGAAACTAGGTTAAAATATGTAAAAGTAATAAAGAAAAGTGTTAATTGTAACCATATAAATCAAAGAAAACAGGTTTATTAATCCAAAACAACTTCTAATGATTCACCATCATAAATCCATCACCACCATAGGGTACCACTCAATTGAATATTGTAAAATAACCTACCCCTCCGTGTAGAGAGCACGGTTCTGCAGGTGTAGCTTTCCTTTTACGTGCTGGTCCCAGTCCTGTTAAGCACATATGCACACACTCACATATTAAGTCCAAGAGAGTACCCAGACCCTCAAAAACAAGGCATGTTAATTAGGCTACCTCTGTTCCCGCCTCTCTGATTCACTAGAATCAGAACCCCCTTGGCCACGCTGGAAGGCAGACAGCGAGAGAAAGAGACAAAAGTCTCGGGGGGGGGGGGAGTGCCACTGTGGCTAAAAGCAGACCACTAAAGCCTTCTGGTCAAATGTGTGAAAACATCACACTCATAGGTGTGCTATTTACACCCTTCAGGGAGAATGCCCCATCATTTGTTATGCATAGCCTAAATTTACCCCTAAAGCCTTCATTTTCTTTCTCTATAAGAAACAGATATATATTTACTACCATACTGCAGGAATTTAAAAATGCTGTAGGTAGCTTCATAGTCGGTAGTGGCATTCTTGGCAGCTCCAACAGAGTTTGATATCTCAAGTTAAAAGTCCTAAATGTGCCAAGAAGCCCCATCCATCCCTCAGCATTCCTTTAGCATGACCCACCTTTAGGTTGTAGACTTTCTTGTCACAGATGGTGCATTGGTGTGGCAGCTGTGTTGGTGTAACTGCGTGAAAGTCATTGAACTGGTGGGGTTGAAGGGGGGTGGGGTTCCCAATCAGTCTGCCCATGTCCTCCCCTGTCTGCAGCTGCTGTGGGTATCCCACAAATCCCTGCGTGCCACCAGCACCAAACCCTGGGCCGCCAGCCGGGCTGAACTTCGGATCGGTAGTTGGCTCCTCTGGGTTATAAAGCTCCACTCTGGGGCGGAATTGTTGCCCACTGGGTACCCAGGATGTACCCCCACCGCCAGCACCTCCTGAGGATACATCCAACTTTCCTCCATGGGAAAAGCTCCCGGGATGTTTCCATGGCTCCTTTTGGGTTAAACTGGGAAAAGCTTCATGGGTTTGACCACTGGGTCCATTTCCTCCTATTCCACCACCAAAACCAGCTTCACCCTGAGAGTCTGAAGAAAAGAAATCCCTCTGGTAGCCACCCTGGTTGCTCTTGGCTTGAGCATTGTATTGCCCTTCATTGCCTTTGCTGGGTGCCACAGATGCTCCTCCCAAGAAGCCATACTGCGGTTGATGATCAGTGTCTGAAGAAAATGTTGTCCCTTTCTTCCCATAGTCCTGAAGACCAGGTGCCTGATTTGGGTTTGATGTGGAGTGGTTGAGCCTCATCCCTCCAGGTTTCTGGGGGAACCCCCCCCCTACCAGTGTCCCCAAGGCTGAATTTGGAGGAGGGAATGCCAGTGGAGTGTTTGGGAACCCCCCAGCGTGACCTCCCTGTGATCCACTCACCATAGCGGCTGAGCCCCGGAGTGGGTTGAATATTGGCTGGGACATGGCCACACTGGAGAGGACCTGATTGAGGACAGAGGCGGCAGTGGCCGCAGTGTTCCCTCCCACAGCGCTCTGGGCCAATTTAAGTCGCTGTAGTGTGAGCTGGGCTTGGAGCTGGGCTAGCTGCAGGCTGGCTGGAGTCAGGAGAAGTGGGTTCTGTGTCGCCCCACTCAAATGGGCACCCAGGGGCAGGGTCTTCTTGTCAAGGTTGTCCAACACATTTGCACTGTAGATGAGAGAAGGACATCTTTTTAGGAATGTACTTTGAAGTTGATGGGCTTTTTGTCAATTCTCAATTCTTTTACATGTCACTTTATTACTAGGAGCTAGTAAGAGATGTTACACCTCTGTGTTTATACTTATTTACATGTTGTTTATGTAAATACAGGTGTGCATTTTTTTTCAAGATGAAAAACTAAATTTCTGCAGAGATCACTGACAAATGGCTGTAGTAGCTGAAGTGGTTTGTTTTTGTAGCAGTTGCAGCTTTGTTATTTTTTAATTTTGGGGCACTAAACCTGTTCAAGGTTAGTATCCTTGGCACATCAAGAAACACAAAAACTTTGCACACATGGTGTACATGCTCATGTTGCACACCGGTGTATGGTAAATTAATTGGACAGAAAATAAAACCTCTATTTTATCCTCTATGTCTGTGTTAGCAAGTCATAGGATCACACTTAAAAATAAAACTATGGGCTGTGCTACTTTGGAACTGTGCTACTTTTAATTTTGGCGTGCTGTTTTGGTAGCATGGTTAAATCCAGACTGCGCCTTAGTTCACATTGAGAGGGAGCACTTCCCATTTCCAGGGGTGTGAAATTTGAAGTTAAACTGAAGCACTAAGCTCTTACCAAAACACAGCAGAAATGCAGCAAATTCATCTTTCAAAGCCAATACAGATGTTCCTAAGGTTGGCAGTTTAGGTCAGAAATAAACTTGCGATCAACATTATGCATATTGCAGGTAGGCATACTGCAGGTAGGCCTACTGGATATCCTGGCTAGTGTCCCTTCTTGACTAGACTGTTCTGTTATTCTGGTAAATGTGCTCACATGCACTCTAAATTTAGCGGTGCTCACTATCAATCAAAGTATGCCTGGCACCCTGATATGACCAGCGTCCGTGTCCTTGCTAGGGAAGCTGAGAGCAAGTAGAGATTGGACATGGCAGGGGCTCAAACGCATGTCGAGTTAGTGGCCAAAGAGACAGCCCATGGCGTCCCACATGCAAATATGAGACATGATTCCATGTTGTCATTTCTGCTCAACTAATTACAAACCATATGTCCTTTATGAAGACTGTAAAACAAAATCGAGAGGAATCCTGCAAATGCTATGATGTTTTGGGCTGTTTTCAAACTTAAATTTGTGCAACTGAATCCTTGAGAGGATTATCGCCTCTGTATCTGTGGCTCGCACGCTTCCGAAGTTATCCTATGGACTTACTAGAGCATTTCCTGATCATAAATTAAATTAAACCAATTACACTTCACCAAGAATTTAAGTGATTTTGATTTAGCTTTCAAAGCTTTGAAGAATTGTTCTTATTCCTATCAACAAGTTTTCATGTAAATAAACACAACAGTCATTACATATGGGATGTAGTTTAAATTATAATGAAAGCTTTATGCTTATGTGGTTCTCATGTGCAAAATGAAACCCTTGACATTCATACTTGCTTGGTGCCTGACTAGATGGTTCATCAGAGCAAACTCTGCTCCCTAGGAGTTCAACCAGGAGAGAGACCAGTGAGGGGGTGGAGATGGCAGTTGAGATTTCATTTGGCTGACAAATTGGTTTTCTCTCTGATTTAGGAAAGATTATATTACCCTGAAGGAAATATAATGCTACTCATGTTCTTCAGAATGCCATGAGCTCTCATTCCAGAACATGTGTGTGCATGCAAATGTGTGATCTGTTATGGATATCCATAGATAATCACGTGATTACATCAATTGCTGACATACAATACAATCAGAGAAGCTCTCAGCCGACCTTAACAGTGTAATTATTTTACCTTAAAATAACAGCTTCAAACTCAGTTTGATGCTAAACTGGCTTACAATACAAAGGATGGAGTTTCTGTACCTATAGTGTATGGCATTGTCATGTTATCGCAGGTTGAAGCATTAACTTTTTTATCAGGCTTAAATAAGCATCCTGTACAATGAACATGGATAAAAGGGGACCCTTACTGTATAGGCTTAGTAGCAACAGTTCTTAGGAACTGTTTGACTACCGCTTCCTCTTTTGCCACTTATTAAAATAGTGAAAGAGCAGCTTGGCTCAAGTTGCAGTCCATTTACCAGAAAACTAAGTTAGCACATTAAAGGACCTAAACCCGGGGTCCTGCCTTGAGTGAAAAGAGAAGGAAAGCAGCAGCATTGTCATATTGCACCATCAAATGGTGGTGATGAGGATTCATTTCAGTCATGTAGGCATAAATGACTCAGTATCAAACTTTGTGTTCTTCATATATTCACATCTCGTCATACATTAAATATAGCCAATCTTGGTGCAAAATTTGAACGAATATGTGTGAAATATGAATTTTTAATATGAAATGTCTGTACAACAAACTGACAATATCTAATATCTTTCATAATGCAGAGGAAAGTGATAATTATACCTGAATTTTCAGTGTAGTTTACAAATACAGGAAAAAAAAAAGAAAAACGATCAAACCACCATCCGTCCATCCATCCATCCACCCACCCAACACCTACAGAAACAAAGAAAAAGCCCTGTGCTCTTCGACTTTCACCACACCTTATGCCTTACATATCTGTGACATGTCGTATGGTGTCTGTCTGTCAGTCATGTCTGTCAGTCTCATCAACTATCCCTGTACACAACCTGATGATCATGCCAAAGTTTGCAAAGCAGGGACCCATTGCTTGATGAACACTCTGGCAGTCATACATCATAATTCAGGTACTGGCAAATGTGTTATTCAGATTAAATATAGATATGAACACAGCATCCAGAGACAATCTGGCTACTTGACAGCTCCCATCATTGTGTCGTCTCGTCAGAATGATCATGCTCACAGCCATGACGTTTGCACCCAGGCAGTATAATGACTCATACCCCAAAATATAGTCCCGTCTGATTGCCCAGTATCATCTAATATGGCAGCCAGAGCAACTGCTCCCAAGGGATAGAGCTTGCCAAGACTGTTCTGGTGCCTTCAGATTAGCCTTCATTTCAGGCGTAAACAAATTAATTGAATTATGCCAAATGTAGGGACCTTTAATGTGTTGGCCATGATTATACATCTCAGAAATATGTGGCTCAGAGCCAGTCTGGCGTGTTGGCAGGGTACCCACTGTCAATAGTACACATCAGTGTCTGTCCATGTTCAAGATCGGATCCCCTTATCAAGTCAGTGGGAGTCAAGATGTTCTGATGACCTCCGACAGGGGCCATTAATATAAAGTACATGTACAGTATATAATTACATTCACAGCGGGAGGTTAACTGGAATGGAAGCCTGTAAAGTCACATGCTATGTCATGTGTGTAAAATCAGCTACATTAACTTGTTTATGTATACAGTGGCACATGTTATTCAGTTGCTGGAGTTTAGCTTTGGTCATGCATGCCAACTGTAGTTCTCATTAGCAGCTGGAAATATACAATGAGAGTTACAGTAAAGCAGTCAAACTTTAGAGCGTGGGGAATTTTCAAGCCCCTCCTGTTCCCCATTACCCCAGGATCTGTGCACTGAATTCATGTTACACTTCCCCCTCACCTGGATCTGATCTGATTGTTTTCATTTTTTATGTAAGCAAATGATGACAAATGATGCTAATGCGTGGCTGTTTTGTTTTGAGTGTATGCTCATTGTTGTCAACAAAGAAAAGTTTTACAAGAGACAGGAAAAAAGAGACTGATTCCTCCTGATTGTCATGCCCCACCTGTCCTGTCTTCATGTCCCACTAGTAGGGCCCATCCCTCACTTTGAGCCAGGGCCCTAGAGTAACAATCAAGAGAGACTTTTAAAGGCATTGATAACTGCCTGATGACATCCTTCTCTTTCAGTGCTTCGATTGTTTACCTTCCAGCTGTGCACCAGATTATTTCCATTCAGCACAATGTCTGCAGAAGTGTAACAGTATTTGTTGTGCATTTAGGAAAAGGCTAAACATGCAGCTGTAAAGTAAAAATGCACAATGTGGACACAAGCTTTCTCTGTTTTTTCAAGTGGATTTTGAATTTGCCCACCAGAATTACCACAGGATGACATCTGGCATTTAGGTTCATTAAGAAAACTGTACAATTTCACCTGAATCAATATTTATGTTCCTATATCTCCAAATAATTGAAAGAAATACAAGCTTGTGGTAATTTGAAAAATTACTGGTAATTGTAATAATTCACAACAATTAATTGAAATTTCAAACATAGCCTGTTCCCTGTAAAACATTTACTCATGTATGTCTCAATGTACATACTTATAAACAATTATGTGATGTTTGGACGAAATCAATTCTGTCATTTTAAAGTACTGACTGGCACACACCTGTGTAACAATGTTTTATGTCTCCTATATTTGAGGAGCTGGGTGGCCGGTGGTGTGGCAGATATGGTTATAGGGTGGGAATGCACTTCAAACCAGGCAGTGAATTTCTAATTTAAAAGCTGGAAGAGCTAACCATTATTGCAAATAAAGTGTGATGTTAATTATAGAATGTAGTTCTATGTTGAACTAAAATAAGCAGCTGCACAACAGTTGAATATGCCATGCAAAACGTAGGCTATTCATTTATTAAGAATTAATATTTGCAGAGGCTCTAAACAGTTTTTAAATTCCATGTATGAATGGCAACAATTTGGATTACCCAAACAATGATCAGACATTACTAACCAAACAATTAGCAAACGTAATGTGAAATATATGCCATTATGTATAAAACTTATAACAACTCACCATAAAGAGTCAGAGTTCAAATTAGAGATAGAGATACAGATTTTTTTTTTACATTTTAAATGGTTTACATTTTTAAATTTTGCACGTACCCAAAACGATTTGGTACAGTGAAACAAGCGCAGCTAAGCTTGCGCCACAGGCGTGCGTCTTCGTCCATCAACAGCACCGTTGCAAAACATGAGAGACCGACTGTTCATATCCATGTTTGCATTCGCCGGAAAAAAAGCAATTTGTCTACCACATCATCGACATTCTGGTGGGGCCATATCATCATGACAAAATGCTGCCCGCTTCAAAATCCCATCATTTGTTCTGTATGCGTTTCACTCACTGAATGAGTGTTGACTAAATTACAAATGGACACAGGATTGACTGCTTTAACGCGTGGACTAACTTCCCCAAGGCGCGTGCACTTGTCTGTGCGGAATCAAGCAGTCAACCTTTTAGCAACTTTAGTCATGGTGATTCCGATCTGTTTGAAATGTATGTGAGCATGTACCTTCACTAAAATCGATACTTAAAATATACTTAAAAGAACAGTAACACGCGTGCGCACATTTAGCATTCGCCTAGTAAGTGCAACAAAATTATCTAGTCTATACAGCATTGCAGGACTGAGACAGAGACGGAAAACAGTGTTGGAAAACTCATACAGTAGCATCTGTAACGCCCTTAAGTTTGCAAACTCTCGCTCTCCTCTGTATTTTTGACACTGAATTCCTAACTTCTGTAGCATCTTAGAGGGGGGTGGGGGGGTGGGGGGGGTCAAAGACATTTATTTCCCCATCCAGCAGTAATTGCCAGTTTCACCGCCTTAATATTAGGAAATAACAAATGGGACCCATAGCGACAGGAACGGCATCGGTTCAAACATGCGCAATAGCCGATATCCACGGCAGTCTCGCAAATCTGGTAACCCTGCTGAGGACATCAGTCTAGTGAGTTTATACAACCAACCAAAGCCCAACTCACGTGCAGCCGAGATAAATAAGAACAACACACCGACCTGCTGTGTCAAATGCGCGTCGACCTCAGGGGTCCCCCACTTTCTCAGTGCTTGTGACCCCTGCACACCACAAAGCGCAAGGCTTTAAGGAGACCTTCTACCGTGCGAATGTACATGTGTGTGTTACCGTTCACTGTCTGTCAGATGGGCTGGGGCAGGAGAGAGCGGTGATGAAATGTCACAAGTGGTTACCGTTAGCAGGAGAGGGTCAATGAGCGGCAGCGTTTCACAAAACAAGCATCTTTTCTTTGGGCAGTGTGCCGAGATGTGTTCCCATGTCTTCACTTCTCTGCTGTTTTAAGACAGACTGACTACATGCATTCATACTTGGATCCACATTTTTCTATATATACATTAGCCTAGTTCAATATATAGATGAACTGAATATATATATATCCTAGTTGTTTTCTTAAAAGTAAGTAATCACAATTTGTTCCAGATAGTTTATGTATTTATTTGATATGGTCGGTGCCAGAAAATATAACGGCGAAATGCTCACACACACACACATCCAAAGCAAGGAATACATGCTATTAAAATGGTAAAATTCTCCTTGTCACGCATTTGGCTACTTTAGTTCCAATAGTGCTTCTTCACTTCGCATATTCCAGGAATGGCGAAGTGAGGTCTCCAGATCATGCTTCTATTACAATGTAAGTTTTGGAGAATGTTACAAAAACAGTAATAAACCTTATAAACCTTATGCCTTTACTCAAAATTTTATCTACTGTCAATATACTACGCAAGTGCCTGCTTGTTCCTTACACAAAAGGTGAACACAGGACGAGCTGTAGCTGACAAATCGTAAATGTGATTTCTGACATTTAGTGTCATTCGGTGGCTCGCACCTGCCTGCGTACTTCAGTAAAACGTTCCTCTCCAGCGTATGACTCATATATATATAACCTGGCATGGATTTCACATTTTTAATCTAGCAACCACACTGACAATTATTATATTAACTGACGACACTTTACATTAATAACAGAAGCTAAGCTATTTGATCAATAAATCCGCACAGTGTGGTGCGACGTACTGAAGTAAATTAATAAATACGCGCACGTGGTTAAATGTTTCCAAACGGTACATTTTCAAATAGTGCGAGTATGAAATTAACTGTACTCTGACTACTTGAATAGCGCCATTATTAAAATAACTTTGATCCCTGTTTTTGAATTTGCCTCTAAAGCGTGCTGAACCAGTGCGGAATTCTCAATCAAAATCATCTACTCACCTATCACAGTCATTGTTCATGTTCATTGGCTATTTTTGCTGCAACTTTAAAATACGAGAGGAGGATGTGCAGCTCGCAAATAAAAACTTAACTGGCCTATCCAGGAAGGCGAGCTGAGCGGAGCAATAGGAGACGTTTGGCCATGCCTCTGGCGCACACTTAAATCAGTAGTTTACATTAGGGCAGTGCCATAAAATTTCAGTTTCTTTGAACTGCTGATAATTCACTATCAAACAGCATCGAGGTTTTCTTCAAGAAATACATGCGTTTTTTTCTTCTGTGCATCCTGGAAAATTAAAATATATTTAACATTGGGTACTTATATAGCCTATAGCTTGATCAAACACAGTGGCAGAAAACGTTGAATCCTTCATTTCCTGTACAGGTTTGTGCATTACTTTTATTGTCTATTGTGTATCCTGACAAGAAAGTTAATTCAGTGCGTCTGTAATAGGCTATATCAGTTGCCGTCATTTGTTTTATGTTAAATTACCAAGTATTGTTTAGTATTGTTTCATTGAATAAGGAAGGCGTTTCACTTCCTCCACATCAGAGCCGCTGTGGCACATCGTCGTATCCCCACTAGATGGGGACATTTCGCAAATATGGCCTGTGTTGAAGTCAGTGAAAAACCAATGATACTATACACTAAGTTAAAATAGTGGATTTGTTCTCTACAAGACATTTTTCAGTTAATAAAAATATTTGTTATGGTGTAATACTGACTTTGATGGTAAAACTACTTTGATGGATTGCTATTGCCACACTAGGACTAGGACACAATTGTGAATATTTACATGAGAACACTGATTAACTATTTGTTGCATTCAGGCTGCATTTGCTTGGTTATAACTCACCAAAGAGTCTGTGCTCTGACATTTGCAACATAATACTGGTGTAACAGGCCATCTTTGCCTGGGGTGCCCATAAACTAACCCTCTTTTACCTAAGACTGCGAGCATCTGACTCCCAGCGAGGTGCCATCTTGACAGATTTACAGTCGTTCCATCTGTTGGCATTCAACTGGGCCCAGAGAACAACCAGCATTTCAGAGTCTCTGCCCCATTTTTAGGCACATACATGAGTCCTCTGCGGGTGAACTGTAAGCCCGCCCCACAAGGGCAGAGGTCCCTGCAGGGCTCCCAACGACTATGTAAGGATCACTAGCCTCATCATTGGTCTCCTGCAGGGCGTATATTGCATTGACGGAATGCCTACGACGTAGGTTGTATATTCCAACAACGTACTTTAAGAGCAAAGAACAGCAAGCAAACGCGGCATGTGGTAAGGGGTATCTCTATCAGGCGCTGTTAGAATTATCCAATGTCAGCCAAGTTGTTTATGAATGCAGGCTTCGGTGCTCACATAGAATACCCTACAGGTATAGAATACCCTACAGTTGCAGACAAGTTGCAAACTTTTGCTCTAAATATTTTACTTTTTCCCCAAAAACCTTTCTGCTGAAATGTACTGAAGGTTCTGTCATCATGATCAATATTTTGTTTTTGTGATGGCCCCTGACATGTCTTCCAACAATCCACAAGATGGAGCTGCGTTTCTGCAGACGTCACAAGGAGTTTAGTTAGAGGAGTCAAGAGGGAGGCATCAAAAAACAAAAGGATCTTTTGTCCCAAGCACTAGTGTATACCTAGTGTTATCTTAGGACCAGTATGTCCATTAAGACAAATAGTTATTACAGTATATACTGTATCTTAGTCGCTAGAAGGTTGTGTTATGTGTATGATTTGTCTGGCCTCTAAATTGCACTGCAAGGTCAATGTGTTCTTGCAGCATAGTTACTTGTTAACAAAAACAGCATTAACCTTTATGCTTTTTGTTTTGGTTCTTATAGTTGGCATAATGTTACTATACCACCACAACTGCTCCACTGATTAAAAAAAGGTTCATCCATAAAGATAGGGGCGTCCCACCCATGGTCAAAATCACTCAGTCAGCCCAATTTGAGTGTTTAACGCACTGGACAGGTTACATTAAACCTGCAATGTCATCAGGGTGCACCAGGAGCTCATTTTGCCTGCTGCTGCTTCTGGTCACCTCACAGCTGAGGGGCCGTCTGATTTATGAGCGCCTAATGTCTGACCTAAGCCACAGTTTGGCCCCTAGTGCCCCATCAACACCAGTGCCGCGTCCTCTGGGATGCAGGCGTGGGGTGTGAATCAAACCCTTATGGCAAGGACTCAAGAATGCCCCCCTAGAGACATTTTTAAAAGGCACAAATTTATGAAGGGAGTTTGTTTGTGGGGGTTTTATTAAGTGATATGACGGCAAAGGACGTGTGGTGGAGGTGACGGAGAGCTTTAGGATACTGCTTATCCTACACAGCTGTGCATTTGTGTAAACACGCATTCACACACACACGCACACACACTTTTAGAGATATCTAGTGTTCACTGCCACACGAAGGAGCTATTTCCTACTGACTCAACTACCCAAACAAACAAACAAACAGAAGCCTAAACTTTCACTGCTTCCAAACTCACATTCAGATACAGGCACACAGTCAGACATGCATCATCACCCATCTAAGCACTGAGGCATGACCAGAGAGCTGGCAATAAAAGACAGATCTCAGAGGATCCATGCGCCTTGCCCAGCATTGGCATGCACTTACACTGTCGTCCAGCACCCATGCGAAAACAGAACATTAGCTGAGTTTGTTAGCGTCTCATCCGCACCTCACCAATCAATGTGGAAATGAGGTTTTGTTGATGCATGCTCTGCTGACAAGGGCTAAGAAAAGCAACACAATTACCTGAAACCTGCTGACAGTATGTGTCAAACTGAGAGTGAGGGGAGGGGGCAGGTGAGATTTTGGCTCCTACACAAGCATCCCCAACCCCCTTTCAAGAAAATGAGCTGCAAGGGTACATGATTAAGGAGAGTTGTGAAACAGTGACAAACAAAGATGAATAAAAAAAATCTAATTCACAGCAGTCCATGATGGTTGTGAATTAGGTAGTTGGTCTCTTTTTTTATTTCCAAATGTTGGGCTCCCGCAAAAAGTTTCCTGGCAGACTATTTCCCTCTAGTGTGAGCCAAGCCATCATGATTTACTCCGTGGTGTTTTCCGCCTCTCTGTAAAGAATATTTATGGTACACTTCCTCACTTAAAAAGATTAACACAGCAATGCAATGCACAGAGGTCCAAGTCCTGTGTGATAAATGATTAAATGAGTGCAACATTTGCAAACTTCAAAAAATAGTATATGAAACTGAAAGAAAGACATCACATTTCTCCATGTTACTCAGTAATAAAATACCAGAAACACAACTGAAAATGTATACTTTAAGCACTTTGGCTTATTTTACGATTTCCCTTCTAATGGAATTAATTTCTGTCAGCACCAGTGTGTGTTTTTGTCAGTGTCTGTGTGTATGTGTTCATAAACTACTGTGTGTGTGTTTGTTGCAGATACTGTGTGTATAAGTGTGTTTGTGTAACCATGTGTGTGAGGCTTTTGCCACTGCAACCCCCCACCTCCCCTGCATGCAGTCAGTGTCCAGAGCAAGCAAAGCATTTTACCATCTGTCAGCACCAGCAGCTTGTGAATGCCACTCACACCCTGTCACTGCCCACTGCCACTGACCCTTCTCAGCCAATCCCGACCCAACACAGCCCAGCAACGCAAGCCTCTCAGCCAGTCACAGACCACTTTCCATCCACCTGCTGTGTCCCCTTCGGCTCAGTCCACACATGGAAAACTATGCGTTGGGAGTGTGAGGTAACGGCGTCACTCTGTTACCCAAACCCCCCACCCCACCCGCAGTGAAAGATGCTATTGCTTCTTAAAAGTGATATCCTTTTGAGGGATCACTGTGTTGGATTCCCAATGCAAAAGCATTTTGGATATATCATTTTAGAAAGAGAAAAATACTCTCAAACTCTCAGTCATGGTGTTTCACATTACTGTGACATCTTCAAAAAGAAATAAAATCATTCAGGGATTCAAAAAACAAAAATGTATGTAATCGATTCATTAGGAAACATTTTTTTTTAACTTTTAAAAGTAGAGAGATGATGGTAATTGTTGCTGTCCAAATAAAGCCTGGTACAGTCTGGTCTAGTGATTTGTATGTCTCTTGTTGCCTAAAAAGTTGAGATTATTTAAACTTTGCTCTACAATGTTTTGCATTGCCAGTGATTATTTCAACCCTAATTACCTCATTCACATGATCACGTGCTGCTTATTCGCTTACTCTGCGATTATTTGTCCTACTAGCTGAACGGCACTTATAGTCTGTCTAGTCTACAGAGGCTCATATTATTTAAGGAATCCACTTGGAACCAACTCTAGGGAGTAGAGGCACACACAATTTCAGAGCCAAAATCGGAAAACAAAAATTCTGAGAATGGTATATATTAAGTGGTTCTTGTCCAGGCAATGTACATGATACATTAAGACTCCCAGGCATCTGCTTGCCCCCCACTGTTCCAGCTGTTTTAGATCTGCTCTTGGTGTCAAGCTGCACACTTCAAAATAACAGTAACAGTCGCAAATAGCTGTCTGTGGATTGTCAACATTCACTGTAGGTCCGGAAGTCAAACTGAATGGGTTACTTTCTTTGTCCAAAACCCCAAAGTAGAAGGAGGCAGATGGACAGGATATGGGTGGGAAGTGGGCATGGGAAAGTGCTGGAGTGGGCATTTAAGCATAAAAAACCCTCCCTAAGATCCTGGCCAAACCGCTTCAATGTGTCTTTTAACAGGCTTTCACACTGACAGTTACAAAAGGAGCCTCTGAAACATATGTTTCCATATGGCCCAGGCTCAAATGAGGCAACAAGCCAGTTAAATTGCCGTTTAAAATGAACAAAAAATCCCGACGACAAGTCAGGGACTTCCGAAACAGCTGCAGAGAAAGTGGACAAGCTGTTGAGGCCAGATTTTCCTCATCAAAGCCGGGGTTCAGCTCCAGTTTGATATGGCCATTGTCAATTAATGTCACGGGAGGGAGGAGCTGGAACCCAAATTGACTCGGCTAGAGTGCCAACATGTGGGCTAGTCCGGCTGACAGTCTTGGGTTTTGTCATTGTTGAGAGAATTGAAGACTTGTTGAACAGATCTCTCTGGCCAAGCGATGACAACCACAAAACACTCTATCCATCCTGTGTGGATACAGATCAGAAAGTTATGTTCTTAAATTTCCTTTAATGGAATCAGGTTCCATGGTAATTGAAGACCTAAGAAATTCGAACCTCTTATTGTCCCTTGATAGGTATGGATAACGGCTGAGTTGGCTGGTTTATTCTCTTAGATTTTAAGACAAGACAAGTATTAGCACTCTCCAGGCTTTTGGTAATGTTATTTCCTCTCACAGAAAAACACCTGTCTGGGAATGTAAATCAAAAGTGAATTTCCATGTGTAGAAATTTATGGTTGAAATTAGTATAATAAATGTCTGAAGTATGATATAAAATGACTTGGTTGGATTATTGCACTAATACTCACCACCTGCCAGGTGGATCAGCATTTTTCTTTTTCTTTTTTTTTAGCTCATTGTAAAATACAGAAAATGGAAAAAAAATAACTTGGTATTATGTTTGAAGACTGCTTCCAGTATAAGGTGGTGTTGTAAATAACATTGGTTATTTACAGATATATAACAGCCTTATTGTTCACACTCTCCACATCATCACACAGCACCATGAAGACAGCTGGGTCTGAATCATCCACTCGCCCCCACACACACACATATACACACATGCATATCCTAGCACTTGCACACATAGCAGGAAGTAAGTTGGCAGCAGAGGCTCTGACTGATTATCCAAGAGGGTCCTATTTAGGCCAATTACTTAATGTGAGTCTGCAGCTGGCAGATACAACTCCTCCCTACCTCCCTTCCCCCCTCCCACGGGGACTATTGATTAGTCTGGAGGCTAATTGACGGAAGACTCTTAAGTGGTCTGCGGTGAGGTCACACCTCAGAGCTCTGCCAAAGAGGCCTAAGCTGTCTAGTGCCAGCCGCACCTCCCTTGCTCCCCCTCCAAAACCTAAACCCTTCCTCCCTTCCTCTCTCATCCCTTCTCTCTCTCTTGCTTGCATTGGTGAAGGCAATTAACATGCCTGGGCACCGTGACACTCGTCTTTGACAGTGAGGGCCTCAAGGTGATAGCGGGCGCCCGGAATAGCTCCTCCTGTGCAGGCTGTGAGACGATAAGAGACCCCTGGGGAGTGAGTATGCTCAACAGACAGATACTACCATACTTTATCAATCATCTCAATCATTACCCTCTGATATTTATGGCCTGATAATGATGCCACAAGCAACCATCAGCCACAGCCACAACCGCAGCCAACCATCTGCTTAAATGTTAATGATGCTGATTTAAAGATAAAAATAACAGTGGTTGGGTGCACATGACTCAGAGTCATTTGAGGGCACAAGTTCTTAGTGAACAGGTATAGAGTAGAGTAAGGTTTGTCTTTTTTAGAAAGCTGAGTGTGGAAATTGTAACTCGCCTTTCCAACTGAGTTGCAGCAGTTACTAAACTCCAAAGTTTTCCATGCCACTAATCATCAAACTAAGTTCTCTGTTCCACATTTAGTTCTATGCTCTATTTAAGGGGAGGTATGCTGTTTGACCCATCCGGAGATTGTGTTCTGCGTTCCATTCAGCTCTGTCTTAATGCCAGGAGAAGAGACATCAATTAATATCTCAAAATATTGACATTCATTCATTTTTAGGAAACGGTTTCATGCAACATCATCACATACAACTTTCAAAATCTACAAATGTTTTGTAGTAAGACACGGTTACTTGTAACAATGTAACCCAACATACAACATACAGTATAATCATTGTGTGCATCCTAAGTTCCAACATGACTGAGGTGTGAATATTAATATAACTGCAGTTCTCAGACTTTAAAAACCACACCACGGCGTCACTGAAGTTATGTAACTTACAACTCCCGCAAAGTTCAGTGCCTGAGATTGAATCAGCTGATGGGACCAAAGTGAAAGGAGGTTAATTTTCCTTCTGGTTCTCAGTCCTGTTCCCACACCAAACTCATCAGAGTGTTGAGTGGGTTGCCTCTGGATTCTCCCCCAACAGGTTACCCCGGGGTGGGGCTGACCCAGTTTCTGAAACTTATTGTGTTTTGGAGCAGAGATGCAAGCCATGTGCTCACGTCTGATGTTATGCAAGGTGTGTATCTGTAGGAGGGCATGACTAATGATGACCACCCCACTACCCCTCCCTCCTGTTCAGACAGACTAAGTTGCCTTGTGACTCACTGTTCCACTGTGGCAGATGCCATTTGGAGGCCAATGCTCTACATTGTGAAGGCTTTAACAGCACGGCACAAAACGGTAGCGGCCTTCCACGAAAACAGTGGGCACAGTCTAACGTCAGAGCACACCTATGCTATTGTTAAATAACCTTTGAAGTAAATTCCATGGCACCAGCAGTCATAAATAGGTCACATTTTTGTTGGATTCTGCCTTTGTTGGATGTAGCTATTGTTTTGATCACAATGACCTAATACCTGAAAGTTGCTTTCAAAAAATGTCTTTGATATCTTTGGCAATGAAATATCCCCAGTTGTTAATGTCTCAGTAGTGTTACAGTGGGTTTTGCTTATGTTTGTGGGTTGCTCTGTTGACAGCAGGCTTTCCATGGAAATTAATGATGTGTCCCTCAGGAGAAATTATGTATGAGAAAAAACAGATGCAATAGACTTTTGCTCCTCATATCGTTCCAATATATATTATGTATTACACATTGCACAGCTTCACAAGATGAAAGTCATTTGATGTGTGCAACACATCTGTTTTTGTCTAAATTTAATCAGGCTTAGCAAATAGAGGATGATTTAGCTAGCATGGTGCTAGAAAGGGTGGAAAGCTTGTCTCACTATAACATAAAGGCATTCAGAAGTAGAGCTGGAACCATTAGTCAAGTAATTAATTTCAATGACAATAGACAATATTCAGCTTTCTAGACATAACTGGTCACTAGTAGTAGTCTTTAGTGTGGGAAAATCTTTAGTGTGGGCAAATTTGAGGATATCATCTTTACATCACATCATGGAGTAATCAGCCAAGTTATCAGCGTTGTAGCCTTACTTAGATCATTCATAAGGCAAGAAGAAGAATCTTGAATTAATTAAAACCATCAAGATTCTGAAGAGGCTTGTACTGCAGGGTTAAGCCACTAACAGCAATTTCATATTGTTTGTGCCTTAAATGTAACTCTTAAATTGATGAATGGGAGTAACAAAACAAAACCTATAGCAATAGCAATAAAGCAATAAAAAACGATTTCACAATGCTAAAGAAACGTTAAAGAAATGTTAAATAAGCAAGAAACTCAACAGCACAAGTACAGTTTCTTTTAAAATCTTTCAGCACATGGCACTATGCAGCATTTAGTACATCACCAAGACCTGTGGCTGTCCTTAACAAATATGTGTATAGCCAATGCTACAGCCTCTCCTAAACATAAACATAAACTACTACGACTTACTTTCGCCCCTTTTTATCACTATTTAGCAAGTAAAATATTAAATATCTATAGAAATATGCTGCTCAATTTTAATTCCTTTGATACATGTGATGTTTTTTAGGGTTCTAGTTAGATGTCACAAGATTGATTTCAGCCCCATACAGTAGGCTACATATCTAATGAAAAAAAGAAAAACTTGTAGTGAATGTGAATTGTGAATTTATTCCTGCTTTTAAATCACCACAATGGAAAACAGTTGTTACCACTATACCGTAACCATGGTGTTACAAAATGTTGACCTGAGATTCTCTAGCAATATTTTATGTTTACATTTTCAGCAGGAAATGCAGTATTGGACACCACCATAAAAATGAATTCAGAGTAGCTTTCGACGGTTTTCAAATGTTCTCCATTCAATTCAATTTAATTATATTTATACATTGCCTTTTACAATAGTATTGTCTCATAGGGTTTTACAAGGAGCACCTAAGAGCAACAGAGGCAAGGAAAAACTCCCTTGTGGTAGTTAGTAGTTGATCTGCGGTTCAAGGGGCCAACCCAACTGCCAGGGGTCATACAGGAAAAGTACAACAGTGGTTATCATGAAAGACTACAGTTTGTCCACGATTTTAGCTGAGCATCATAATTCCAAAATATTGTCCCAAAACATTAAATGGTAGTTAAGCCACAGGTGGTTATCAAAAGTCAGTGTAGTTGCAGTCAGGCATAGTGCTAAAATTAAGGAGTGGCCTATCATCAAGAACACATTTTATTTTCTTCAGCTGTTGTTGTCCTCGTTGCAGACAACAATATTTCCCATGCTTTTGAACAGGCCACTGCCCTTTAAAAGGTAACACCTCATGTAAAGGAATATGAGGAAATCATCTGAGAGTTGAGTGGCTTTGGGATGTGCTGACATTCGTGGATTAGAGAATATTATTTTCGCCATTTGGACTGGTCTTATTTATTTAACATGCCGCACAGTAGCTACAACCCACAGAGGTCTTGGCACAGATCGAAAGGTGACCTGTTTTCAACTGTCAACAAGTCAACAAAATGTCGGCAGACTTCTCCTGCAACACCTCTGCCGATTGGTCCAGACATGGTCACGTGACCCACTTGAGGAAGGGGGGCACCTGGTGCCGAATATCAAACATGACTGTCCATTAACATTGGTGCGGGGGGTATCTAAAATTACAAATGGTGAGTTGTAAAGTTATACATTACCCCAACCCCCCACCCCTGTCCCGTCTCTTTGCCCACCACTGGGACACCTGCTGGTACAGCCAGACTTGCCCAGCGGGGGCTGGCTGCGCCCACTAAATTACAGCCGACACTGAGCACCTGGCACGGGTGGGTCCAGAGGCACCAAACAATATTCACCAGGACCGTCACTTTTTCAGATTAGGGTGTGGAAAGAAAACTGACCAGCTGTTTACCAGTGGTTTCAGGGTAAACAAGGTCATATTCACTGATCCGGTGTCAATCTGTAGTCTAATATGCCCACAAATCAAAGCACAGCCGCCATGGGCTTGTCAGGCCCAAGAGTGGTAACCAGGGTGAAGCTCCTATGGAAGTGTGAATTTAAGACCTGTCTAAATGTGGATTTACATTACAGCTTATAAATATGGAAGTAGGTTAATGACAAGATGACCACGATGATCAGTAATGGAAACTATGGCAACCATACAGAGTGGTGCAAAAAAAGGAATTCAAAAAGCGATCGTTTCATTTTTATTCGATTTTGGAATTCAAACTAACATTATCATAAATGCCAAAAATACTTCTTATACCTAATAACTCCTAATATGGAGAAAACTGGATTCCCTTTGAGCCCTGGAACTAAATCAAACCTAATCAATAAAACAGGCAGTCAAGAAAGCAACACATGTTTAACTGCTTTACAACCTCACATCACAACCCTCATCATCCGCTCATCAGTGCCTCATGACTAAACTATAACATTGCTACGAGTGTGTTAGCCAAACGTCCAGCCGAGTGACAGGCAGATTGGAGATTGAGGACTGAGGGTATCTCTCAGATGATCCTCTCTGCTTTCACTCGTTTTTCTGATGCGGGCTGGGAGAACGCCAAGCGCTCCGACCGCCGCGTGATCTCACAACCAGCAGAAAGGGATATTTCGCTATCGCCTTACACGACCCAGCCTGACCAGGTGCTCGTCATTGCAAGTATGGGGGTTTGTCAGCACCAAAGATCAGCCCGGTCCAACGCGCTAAATGAACACATGCAGACATTTACGAGTCAAGGGGTGACCCACAAAGCTGAACTGTGGGCCTCCTCTTTTTCATGTTTTCCTTACGGCTCTTACGTATCCCCATGCCATGTGCTTTTGTTACACCTCGAAATATTTTTAAATCTAAAGCTTTCATCATTTCATGAACTTCTACATCTCCTTTTTATTTTGCTGACATTCTCACAGCTGTTCACTGGGCTGAGTTCATGTTTAGTCATTAAAATAGTGTGTTCATCCCCCTAGAGGACCACAGTAAATATTAGTCATATTAAGTTATGGCCGGAAGACATATTTGGTTACCACCCTGCTCTGTGTCTATAGTATTTTATGTCTTAATCTTGTGGTAGGCAAAGGCATGTTTTGTGCAGTTTAATGGTCGCTTTGGGATTTGGTGATTCCATGATGACACTATGGCCACCACACTGTGCAACTACTACCACACAGGACTGAGATGATTTATTCCATATCATTCCCCTGCTGTCAGACAGATAACCCCACACACTAAAAATCCACCATGAACAGCAGTGCAGCAAGGTGCCTTGTTCATACACTGTCTTTTAGTTTCTCCCTTGTGGCAGATTTTCTGGGGCCAAAAGTCTGCATGTGGGTGTAAGTGCACAGGGTAATGCCTTCATTCAGTGCGGTTTTATCTGGGTGCATACCACAGACCTCTGCGGGAAGGCAGCCACTTGTCAAAACACCAGGACTTAGCACATCAGACACTTAGGGGCTTGTGAGACAAGTTGGACCTTTAATAGACAAGTCTTAACCTGAGTATCCTTTGAAACGCAATAAAGGGGCCAGATATTTGAACAACGGCTTATCCAGACATGCAATTTCTTAATTTCAATGGCAAGCATAACAACAGCTATTCTCTGACATAATCTTCCAGCATCGTCCTTCAACCACCCCCCACCCCTACACACTCACACACACACACACACACTCACACACACTCTCACACACGCACACACACACACACACACACACACACACACACACACACACACACACACACACACACACACATAAACACACCCATGCAACACCACACACCACTACACACACTTGTAGGGGTTTCATATAATCCTAATTAGATGATTATCACCCCATGTTTAGTATCCTTGCAGGGTCTTAATGTCCCCATCCTATCCATGAAGCAGCATGCTCTTCCACATGACAGAGCCAAATCAGCCCTGTGGTGAGGGGCTATAGATAGCAGAACTCCTGTGGTTTCTAAGGACATGCCAGAGCATAGCCTGGATGCACAGTCTGGAATTCGCAGGCTTAATTTCCTGAAGATTTTTGCCATTTTCTGGTCTTCATATTGTTGTTATTCTCTCATATGATGAACAGATGTACTCCTACTGGGGTTGAAAAAACAGAACTGATGTTTTTTTTTTCTTTATGACTTCCTGATGTCCATCTGTTTTGGGAGTGTGCGTGTCCCCATCACAGAAAGCCACATTAACAGTGGGATTATCGCTGTACTCTTAACACATACTCATTATTGTTGAGCGCCTAAGGCACATGCTAAGAAGCAATATTTCTCTCTCTCTCTCTCTCTCTCTCTCTCACACACACACACACTCCAGCTCCACACAGTCATGGCCTGGTGGTCATTTCCAGCGTCTCAGATCAGTTCATAGGATGTGAAGCATAAATATGCATAGATCTATCATGGTTACACATAATGTTCCATTCTGTTTAAGGAACAGTAATGCTAGCTAATTCCAATTACCACACAAAAGGGTTCATTTTTCTTTCGCATTGTCTGAATATGGTTGGTTCATGTTTAATTGTCATTTATATCCCTTCGATTAATCTTACATGAAGCTGCCAGTACTGCTCTGTCTACTGTTGCCAAAAATGCTGCACACTGTCTCTAGCCTTTGACTCTCCAGTGTCACAAACCTAATCTGCCCTCTCTTCTGACCACTCTTCGATCGGTACACAATCTTGAGAATGTCGATGGGCATTCTGGCGGCAACCGCAGCAGGGGGCCTACACACACAAACACAACGTGCAACTGGTTGGAGCATTAGTGGCACACATTAGCAGACTGCCTCAGGGGCCATCTCTGTGTGAGTTTCAATTTGATTTCCTGTATATTATTCCACACACCTCCGGTTCCATCCCCACCCTCACCCGTACCCCTCCAGCCACCTCTTTGAACCTTTACTCCATACACACACACACACTCACACACACACACACAAGCCCAACATACAGATGAAAGCAGGATGGATGCCTTTTGGGTGACCACACGTGTCTCGAACACTCCTCAAGTTCAGCTGTTCACGCGAGGGGGAGACGGGTGGCACGAACGGCCGGCCGAAAGCTTTTAGACCCAGAGGGTTTAACCCGCATCAGGGCCCAGGGGCGCGGGAGATTTCCCAGGCCACAGCGCTGCCATGCACAATGCGCATTCAGAACATTCCTCACATTGAATCATAGAATGGGGGCCGCCGTGTCACAGACGGCAATACGGACATGTGTCAATTACTGCCACTGAAGTTGCTTATAGCTGACCTTTGTGCTTTGTGTGGTTTAGAATAACCTGAGCGGTTTTGATAGTATGATACTGCCCATATGGTTCATTTGGTACCTGCCTTTAAACATCTTGTCTCAATAAATCAGACCTGAATGTGATACGTGCACTGTATGAGGGAAGAGGAGGAGTGTTATTTGGCATTGAAATGAATCACCACATAGTGGGTAAGCATTGTGTTGAGTGATACTCTATTTGAAAAGAATAATATCTTCCACTCGAGAGCTCACACATTCACTCTCTCTCGCTGTCTCTCTCACAAACACACACACACATTCACTCTCACTATCTCTCTGTCTATCACACACAGACCGTAATTTCCCAATTATTAACCAAGGTTAATACAATGATTTTGTAAAATTTCTTCATCTGTGAGGTTTATACATGGGTGAGGGCTATATACAGAATTGCATTTCTTTTCATCATTCTACTTGATCTGATCTGATTGGGATTCAATAGCTAATGTTTCGTAAACTGAGGTTAAGACATGGGTGAGGTTAATACATGGGTCAGGTCAATACATGTTTTTGTTTTTTTTAGTTTGCATAAAACACTGACCTCAGGTTTATACATGGAGCGGCTTATATTGGGAAACTTACTGTATATATTCATAAATAAATACACATATTCATAAATAATCGAGTGGTAGGATAAAGTGCTACAGACAGCCAGTCAGGAGATCTATTGCTCACACATGGATACGGTCATCTGGATTGTCTTAAATACCGACCTTTGTGTAGCTTGTGAATTTAACTGTCAAATGAAAAGCTAAAATACATTTATATGAAGCTGGCACAGCCAACGTGTATCCACCTCGCTTGCCAGCTCAACACAATTAATGGCTCCTTTAATTTTAGAGACTGTTTACTCTGAGACATTTACACTGTGCCAGCTTGTCCATGTATATCTCTGTGCAAGACTGATGAATGTGTCAGCTATATGCAGTGCCTCTCTCCATAACAAATCGTTTAATCCATCTGATGTTACAGCAAACATGCAATAAGGTGCAGCATCGCCAAAATAAGACCTTGGGAGAGGGCAAGTGTAAAGTAATCACAACCCAATGACCATCTTTGGCTTCACGTGTCTGAGTCAGAGACGGAAAGATAACCTGTCTGATAAAGAGACAGGGCAAAAAAATAAAAAGAAATGAACAAATATTTTTAAGCATTAAGGTGAAAAGTGAACAATTTGCGATGTTGAAAGATCATGCCAGGCAGCTGCATATTTGTCGCGAGACCAGGAAAGCGCTGCAGCTTTACACCTCTTTCATCAAGCTTGAATGACATTGTAAGACAATAGCTTTGCAGAGGCTGAGCCTAAGCAATGTACTGGCAATGTTTGATGCAGTAGTCGGGCAGGGGGGAAAAAAATCAGATGTTTGAGATGCCTTTGAACTTTGAGACTCTTAGTACAGTTTCTCTGAAATCCAGAGGAATCTTTCACATCTACCTGACTTGACACGGCGCCTGTGCTCTGTGGGTCACAACGCATATAATTACTTCCATAGATTTTGTCTGGGTTATAAAAGGGAAGAATAATAAAACCTGGGGGCTGGTTACTGGGTTCTGCTTTGAATCTCATATGGCAGGGGATTAGGCTGTGGAGGCAACCCAGAGAGTACAATGTAGACCCCTGCGAATTCTGTGGTATGATTGACAACACATTGTGACGTCTGTTTATTTAATCAAGATTAGTCTGTGCACGGAGTATGAGGAACACCTCCTGTTTTAATCATTTTTTTGTGTTATATTAAGCAACTATTAGATTATATTTGTATTAGATATTAGAGAACTGGGAGATGTGCACTTCGGTATCAAGCACGTGTCAAGCTCCAATGACAACAATGTTGTCATTAAGGAAAGTAGTAAAACATATGATAGAACCCTTAAACTAGCATTAGCAACAACCAATTTTGGCTCCATTCAATTTACAAGGAGTGAGAACTGTAGATAGGGTAGCCTAACAGAAATAGCACAGCATGTACAGATAGTTCCCTACACCATGGCATCCACTCATTAGACTTGAATTTACACAGATATCAAAATGAGCCTGTACATCCAGTCCAGCAAGCAAAGTTAGACTGTGAGACAGTGATACGGCCTCTCAGAATGCCGCAAGGCATAGAACCCTAGCCCTAGCAAGAACAGTTCCATGCTGAGTTCTGTGCTTGAGCACCAGACCTATCAATCATGTAACACAAAGGTCAGCCAGTAGATATAACATATCAACATAATATTGAGTACATAGTATTGAGTACATGGTTGATGCCCTAACCGTATGACTGTGGCAAGCACATATTTGGGAAAACATGGCAAAATGTATGTAAAGAGAGTCAGTAGCACTTCAAAGAGCTGAAGTCGCTCGGTTGCTTGTTGGCTATGCATGTTTGTCAGGTACATGTTGTCAGTGAGCTTTTGAAAGTAGCGAACCTTCTGATTTAATGGGCGGGAAAACTGCTCCAGTTTTTTGTAGTGTAACGTTTACTCTTTGTGAAGCTGTTTATCACAACATGAAAGTACACAGGAGAACACATCTTGATTCCAAAACAACCTAAACAACATCCCCCCTGCGGGGTTAAAAGTGCTGGGCCATGCTGATTTATGTGCCACAAATCAATCTTGGTGAAAGGGCCCTCGCTGTATGGCCATTTTCACACTGTCAAAGAGACGGTGCGGTGCGAGAAGTCACACACACAGCCCTGAATACATATACACACAAACAGACACACACACCTTCACACACACTTAGAGTTGGGTGTTATTGTGTTTGGTGTTTGAGACAGACATGTAATGTGCCAAAGAGGTGCCCTCTTGTTGAAAGCGCACACAAGACAACAAATGGTACAACCACAAGATCAAAGCGTTAGAATGTTTCCTGGCCCCACAGACGTACTAAGCCATTCATTACCCTAACTGATAAATAAAGTGCACTTATTTATATCTATACATGTCACTGAGACATGTACTTATACCATGTGGGCTTAAGACTGGACATGGGTTCTTTCTTATATATTACATATAGTAAAATAATTAAACTAATTAATGATAAATTTGTTATAAACACACCTAATGTAAGGAAGGGCCATTTTGCTGATTAAAATAGAGAAAGAACATATAAAAATATATATCCTCACATGGTTATATGTGAATGCCATTGCCATTAAAAATCACCACAGTGCTAATGTCAAATTAATCATAGGTCAGGTCTTTAAGAGGTTCACGCCATTGTAGGATGTCCTTTGTCCGTCACCTTATATGTATATAAATTTAAAGGTTCTGGTTGTTCTGGGCAACATTATATTTGCCACCTGATGTAAAATACTTGAAATAATGGTCAGTAATTTGGATAAATCGTGTAGATTTATGCTGATTGTTGAAAACTTTAAGGTAGGTTGACTGATATGTAGCAGCACCACATTATCACAGCACAGCACAGTCTTGCAACAGTGGCCTTATGGATCCAACCCAGGTCAATCATGTCACCCCAGCTCAGCAGTATTTTTAAAAAGCATTTAATTTTATATAAATCTAGTGGACCATGGATTTACATTTTATGATCATGCACAATTTCAGATCTATTCTTTCCATTTTTAAGGCAAGTTTAAGGCAACAAGTCTCTTAAAACGAAAGACAACACAGAAAACAAACTAGTGGAAAAAAACATGCCAAGGTCACCCCTGAATGGTTAAAGCTGGTTGCAATACTCCACTCCCTCCACTCCAGCTACACTTTACACGGCTTAATGATCTTGTACAGGAAGACCCCGTTTGTACTGTGTAGTGTTACTGGTTTTCTACATGACACCAACGAGAAACTCAGCGGTGCATATAAACTCACTAAGTCTTGCATTTACCTTCGCTGTGGCATTTCCTCGCGTGGGTTTGGTCTAAGAAGCGCCTCCACTGGCTTTCCACAGTAATGAGTAGTGAGTATGGCTGGCCAAACTGAACAAAGTTAGAAAAGTTCAAATTGCAGTCTGCTGTGCCCAGGACAGTGTCTACACCTAACACCCCCCACCCACTCCACCCGGTCCCTCTCCACCCAGTCCCTCTCCACCCAGTCCCTCTCCACCCCCAATACTGAGGGTCACAAGCAACTTCCCATTTAGTGACAAGCTGCCTGGGTGATATAGAGAGAGCAGCTGGGAAGGGTGAGTAAGATGTTGAGATGTTGAAGAGGAGGAAAAAGAGAAAGAGATGTGAAGAAAGATGTGGTTTGTGTGTGTGTGTGTGTGTGTGTGTGTGTGTGAGTGAGTGGCGGCATGTGTGAGAGAGAGAGGAGAAAAATGACGTGAAGAAAACAGACCTCAGTGGTAACCCTTAAAATATCCCTGTGATACTCAGCTAATTCCTTTGACCTCCAGGCTGTTAAAAACAAATCAGTCACACAACAATGGAGACAGACTACCTCTGTCCCTTGACAGATGAAGGATAGTTTCCTCAGCAACTGAAGCCCAGCACCACCAGTCCCCAAGCAAATTTACATGCACACACACACACACACACACACACACACACATGAAAAAAACATAGAGAAAAACCTTGTGGCAGAGCCTCAACTTATTATTTTTTTTGTTTTGTAAATTGTTTTCTTTTTAGTCATTGCGTATAGTCAATTAGTCAAGATAGTCAATTACTAATTCATTAGTTAGTTACAAGCTACTCATAGTGTGCATTTAGGCACTAGACTGGAGAGATACATGGAACAAATGAAACAAAAAATATATAAATATCAAAACTGTGCTTCCACATTTTAGACTTCAAGTCCAACACATACTGCAAACAAACTCAAACACTTCAGTGAACACTGAAGTTTCTTAGGTACAAACTACAGACATACTGTTTGTACAACTACACTGTACACTTTCCGATCAGTGTTAAATACAAAATGTCAGCTACACCATGGCTGACATTTAGTCAGTATAAGTACACATGCAAACACATATGTAATGAAAAGTATAATCACATATTTATTATTCAATCATTTTCTAATGTCTAAGTTAGAAACCCTCTCTCTGCTGCCTGCCAAACATTTAAATGATCAAACTTGTAATAATGCTTGTTATTCAGTGTTATATGTTCAAAGAAATTTCAAACTAAAGCCTTTTGAAAGATAAGTGTCACAGCCTCCTGAAATTCATGGGCATAAGCCTGACTTGTATGACCTGCAAAAAGACCTTAGTATTAATCTTGAGAATAAATCTTTCATGAATTTTCTTGATAGAGCTCAATCATCTCATAAGTTCTAATAATGTTATGTAAACATGTTCTAATAATGTTATGTAAACATATTGTTTAGTAGCACCATAGTAGGGCTAATTCTTAAGCAGTATAAGGGGAAAATAAAGCCTCATGTGCATTCATGTCCATTGCCATCTGTGTCTATTAAAAACAAGGTACACCTTTTGCTATGCCATGATATAACACAGATATGTTATATTCATCTCTCAGAGTAACTCAGTTGATATGATAAATATGCAAAATGATATGAAAAATATGCTATATATTGAAACTGAATATATATATTATATATATATTATTATATATATTCAGTTTCAATAAATTAATAATTCAATTATGCAATTTTTGTTTACAACCACAATATGTTTCAGATTCAGTTCTATCATCTAGTGTAAATCGCCAGTAAATAGAATACATTAAAGCAGTGCACAAATCTAATAGCAGAATGCTCTTAGTGCTTTGTAAATGTGCAGATACATTTATAACCATATTCTCTAACTTTTCTAATTTTGAAGACTGCATATTTTGCAGACTGTATGCAAAGATTAGTCATTAATACTGACAATTTCAAAACATTTTGTCATAGAGGCATTTCTAATAAGATTAAAATATTTAACATAATTTTAAATAAATCATTTCCTTTTTCAGAAATGTCATGCTGTAGAGCATGACTTCAGATAAACATTGAGTATATTGTGGAGATTTTACATCAACATGAAGTGAACCTCAAGGGTGGGAGGATAAATGATTTCTTCTACAGAAAAAAAAAAACTAATAGCTGTTCACACAAATGTCTACACAAAGTATGGACTTAGATGGGAATGAAAAACTGTAAAAACCAGCAAGAAGACCACATCTCCATACTGTCTGACACAACTATTTACAGACATATGAATCTGCGAGCCAGAACACAGTCACATGTGGAGAACTTCTATCTCTCCCGTTAGACGGGGCCTCAGTGAAATCCATTTCTGGCAGAAATGCTACGCCTACTGTGGAAATACATTCTTCTTTTGTTGGTATGTTGTTCCTAGTTGTTCAATGGAATAAGCAAGCTTATACGAAGCGATGCGTCTTCAAATATTTTCGCAAATCCCCCCTGAAGTTGGACCCTGCTGCTTAAGTATGATATACTGTGCATGCACATATGCCTTTATCCACCCGGAGTTAATTCATTTCTCGCATATATATACTCCATAGCACAAGTATGCTCTGTTCGTACAGAAAATTTATGAAGAAGAATTCCAAAGAAGCATTTGCCTTACCTCTGAAAGTTGTCGGCAGGGACTTTTGGTCCGGGGAGTCCTGCATGGCCTTTCCCTGACATGTTTTGATTCAGTTCGTTCCACCGTTTCTCCATATGGATCTCAAAACCCCCTTCTTATCCCAGCCCTGCTGATTTACAGCAGGAGAGTCTGTTCCACCTCTGCGTCAGACCACTCCACAAGCCAACCCTTCTCTTCTTCAAAAACAAAGAAATAAATTTGTATGAAAACCAAATACAGCTGGTCAGCCACACTACACTAAACCCGGCTGGAGAAGGGCAACAAAAGAATCTTAGAAGTATGTCTGTCTGTTCACTCGTTTGCGTTCTCTTTCTCTCTTTCTCTCTTTCTCAGTCACTCTGTTAAGCCTCCCCCGTAAAGGCCACACACTCACACAGGCTAAACTCAGAGGCAGCTCCTGGCCTATGTGATGGACAGCAGCAATGGAATTTGTCCCTGCTTGCTTCCCTCCCTTGCCCTGTCCCTCTCTCCCTCTCTCTCTCACTCACTCACTCCCCCCGTGTTCAATGGAGGTGGGGGGGGGGGGGAGAGAGAAAGTTTTCAACAGGCTGCAAACAGGGGCAAAGGGGCTGTGTGGACAATTGGGAGGATATAAAAGAACGGCAGTTGAAAGGCTCTTGACCAGTTGGGAAGTCCAGTGAGTCCCAAGGGTGTTTGCCACCACCACCAACCTCGTTCCAAAAACTTACCCTTGTAACCCTCCTCCAGTCCTATCTACAGGATGTCTTCATTGGTCCCCCCTCTTTGGATATTTTCCCCAGTCTAATTGTCTCTTGTTTATTCTGTATCCTGTTTTAAAGCCCCCACCCCCTTCTTTCTTGCTGTCACCTCTTCTTCATCTGCCAGCCAAGGATAGAGTGGAGCAGAGTGTTAAGAATGTCATTAGTCACTTGCTTAGGTGCTGAATCCATTTAGCAGCTGGGACAGTGGAGGGCTGAGTTCCCGGCGTGAGATTGTTCACATTTTGCGATGGCTGTTTGTCTGCGGTCACACCTGTGAACCAAAAGCCAAGAGCACTTCACCATAAATCACTGTGTGTGTGTGTGTGTGTGTGTCAGTGACACATCAGTGAAAGTGTGAGTATTGAATGAGCTACGGTGGGTTCTAAGGAAATTCAGGAAAATCCGTCTTGTTCCAGTGGTCCTGTGACGGTAACTCTCCGTGTTGTTTTAATGGCATGAAAACCACTGCCAGTAGACCTGCTTTAAAGACCCGCCAAATGTTTACCACAGCACCATTTATAAATATTCCTAATCTCCCATGCTGGCAGTTTTATAGAGCCAACCCTGAACAGAAACATCCAGCGTGAGGCTTGTGGCAAGTTCCTTCCTATACAGTCACTTGCCAAGACAAATCTGCAAATCCTGAAATTGAAACGACTGCAATTTGTCTATATTGTATATGAGGTAATGCCATGGTTATCAGCGATTGAAAGAAATATTGTTTTACTGCTCAGTTGCTTCCTATAAAAATATACATTATAATATACATCATAACGGGCCCCATCATGTTATTCCCAGTTCATGCCTAACAGAATGTGAGAAGAGCCTGGCCTCATGGTAAAATATCAACATCAGTGTCTGACCTGGGAAACTGATGCTATCTATTTTAATCAGGGAACTTAGCAGCATGTCTGGTTGATGTATGACAATGGCAAAGTGGGTGGCATAACTCGCTCGGGAAAATATATTTCAGCCGCCAGGCACCAATGAATTGTCAAAATGCAAAGTAGTGGTACAGGTCTCGCTGCCAGTTTTTTCAAACTAACACATGGGGCCAAAATTCACAACATTTATACATTTTCTACATAGATGATGAATGGCAAAGTTCAGCAAAACAGATTTCTTGCTGACAAGTACAGCTCCCCCTACCCCCTTCCCCTCTTCCGCTCTTTACCCACAAACACACATACACTACCCACTGAGTCACCAACGTAAAGACATCACGGTCACCAACCCCCCTCCCAAAGACATGGTTGAGCCCTTGCTCAACAATCTCTATGTATTTTTGGTCCCTGAGAAAGAAGATACAGATAAAGTCATGCCTGGACAAAGTGCCCAGCGGCAGACAAACTAGTCGCTCTCACTTTATTTGCCCCCCACCACAATGCCATATCAAGTCATATATTTGAAAATTGATATAACCCAAGGTTTTACGGAATTTTATGAGGAATCTTGTGAGGAATTTATAAACAACAGCTAACCACAGTTCAGTGGATTGATAAATTGTGAGCACATCTCCAACTTTACATGTCTGACCTCTTAACTACTTCTAACAACAGAACAAAATGTCTGTCTCCCATTAGGTGAAAATTTTTTTGACTCGTAGCCCTAAAATCAGCTCTTCTCCACTTCATATTCATGGTGCACCTGATTCAAAAGAAAGTGCCAAAGAAGAAGAAAAAAACAAAAAAAAAAAACAAAACTGATTTCCCATTTTCCCCCCAGAAAAAGCCACTAGAATGGCAACAGCTGGGAATGCCATCCCCACAAGCTGTGCTGAGAGGGAGGTCTTCCTTAGATGGCGGAGTGTTTACTCCGAACAGGATTTGAGGCGGGCATGTGCTAAGTCATCCACCAGGCTGAGAATAATGATTAGAAAAACCCACCTAGTTTTGTTTGCGAGTATGAATATCTCTCCTGTGGCCGGCTGTTGCCATGCAGCCTGGGACGGCGTGTCAGCTGTTAGAGTGTGAGTGCGCACACTGGGCGACAGCCAGAGGGGCGGCAATGACAGAGTTTATAGCACTCACTAACTCACCTACCACTGCTAAGCACTCAGGGAACAGAGTGATCGCTGAAGCCAAAGCTCCTTTTGGTCCCCTTCAGTACACAATAACATCTTGAAAGTGCTCAGAGGAGATAGATTATGTTATATGAGTGAAAACCTGAATAGGCCAAATGTAAATAGACACTCTACATAGGCAGCATTCAAAGAAAAGCAAGGTGTCTCCTCTAAAATCACACTGCACACATTTGGGTTTACTTATATTGCCTAGGAGTAACAGAGGGAAGATCACAAAGAGAAGAACAGATCACTGAGATAAAATGGCTTATCAAGGAAGGGACTGATTGGTGCTTGGTGATGCAGGCAATAGTCTGCAGCCTCTAGAAATGTGTTCTTGCTCAAGGCAAGAGAAATGCTAATAGCCTGCCACTGATCATCAAGGATCTTGATTGAAAGGAAGAGTTCAAATAGAAAAGACTCCTCCACATTTTCCTTGGCTTGGTTCCCATAAAATAACCTCTCAATGTTCCACTTCATGTAACTGACTAATAAAAGATTCTTTGTTCTACAAGTATTCATTCAGACAAAAGCAGCAAAACAGAAAAAAATAAAAGCAATGCATTTCCTTGAAGACACATGGAGTCATGTAATGCTGTACTTGTGAGTAACTCTGGATACGTTCTATAAGTTCTTCTATTTCTATTCTATTTCTATTCTAAGCAGGTCCTGTAAACTGTATTACCCCTATGTTTAGTCTGATAGGTTAGGATTACATACAGAGATGACAGAGAGAGGGTGAGACAACATGGCCACAAGTGAACGAGACTGATCAAGTGTTGACTGAATTGCACAAACACAATGACAAAGCCATGACCATAAGTAAAATAAATGACTTTGTTTCTTGATGATGAAAGTCGCATGACCCTGGCCTTGAGTTTGTTGTGGGGGAGTGTGTGTGTGTGTGTGTGTGTGTGTGTGTAAATGGGGTGTTCAGGGGTTGGAGGGTGACAAAGACATGACTCTGGGGGCTGGCGGAGCCATGACCCCATCCTGATGATGGGGCCGGGGGTTATGTGGCATGACTCTAGCAGAGTGGAGGCGCTGGTCTGAGCTGTTTGCCCCGTCGCTGCTGCTGCTGCCGCTGCCTGGGCTGGGATTTAGAACATGTGTGACCCCATAAAGCTGGCTTAAAAAAGGAATGGGCAATGAGTCGCCACTCACAACAACAGGTTGTAAATTCCATTTTTTTCTACCCCCCCCCCCCCTCCCGGCCCCCCCCTCAACACAACCGTTCACTCTTCTGCTCACAGGGTCAACAGATGCAGTGAGGGTGAAAAAAAAGAAGTCAGACCTAAAATTATACAATGATGGCACACATCATTGTCACAGCTTCTCTTTGGGTTCAGATATAAAAGGGCTGTGTGGTATCTGAGGAATTAACTGTGAGTTTTACAGACTGAACCAAACCCATATGTGATATATATTGATAGGGTGTTAAAGGAAAACAGACATGCTAGTTTTTGCTGTGTTTGTTGAGTTTGTCTTGTTATAGTTTTCTTATAGTCTTGTTATAGTGTTTTTTAACATTTAGGATATATATATATACACACACACACACACACACACACACATACAGATGGCATTGCATGAAATGTTGGAAACATGTAGACATTTTTCACCCCTTCTAACAAATGAACATTTCCTCAAAATTATTGTTTTGTAAACATTAATATTTGTCAAGACAGAATTATTACATGGTGGGATAATATTTAATTTACATTTCCTCTAAGTGCACAGTTGGACAGCCCGCGTCAGCAACAGCTGTTTCTGCTCATGGACCCACAGTGCACTCTACCAGAGTTTTTTCTCATGATAAATGTGATGTCAAATAAATGGCTGAGAATAAATATATGGCAACCATAATGTTACTCTGTATGTGTGGACTGTATCACTGACATGTCCAAGGTCCTAAGGTTTTCCAAACACAGATAAGCCATTAAACAATCATCTGTACACACAAGGATCCATTTTCTCACAGATTTTTTTATATTTCCACCCTATTCAACATCCTTTTCCAACTCAGCTCACCTATCGCACATTTAGGGTGACATACTTACAGAAAATTTACTTTGACCCTCAAGCATGCGTATACGCTGCCTTCCTTTTAAGGCCTGAATTCTCTATGGATTGTGGCATGAGAGTGACCCCATTCACACCCTCGCCCCAATGTCTGCTCGACGAAGGTGACCCCTGCAGCGGGCTGATGGGTAAGCAACTGCTGCTTCAACCGACAGCTCCTCGTGAAAATGACAAGTTTATTGGGATGGCCTGCAATGGCCTGGAGTATTACAGTGAGGAGGGAGATTGGTGGGAAAAGCCAGGAGCGTGTGCAAGTGTATATGTATGCCAGTTTATGCGCGCGCGCGCACACACACACACACACACACACACACAGTCAGCAAGACCACCACAGCAGAGGCAAGGACAGAGGGACTCTGTGTTTGTGGATTTGACGCCGCCGGCGGCACCTGTCGGATGACAAATTAACTTGTATGCGGAACGACCGCTAAGAGGCCGACAGATTTATGCATGGTTTTATCGGAGCGCACTGGGCCTGATTACGGTCGGGTATAAACTGCTGATAACCCGCTGAGCCACCAGCTCACCAAGGGTGCCTCAAGCAGAGATCTCGCACAAGTCATATATTTATATACAAATTCACAAGGACTATACTTTAGCAAATAACGGTGGTATTTGTGATTTGTGTGCAAAATTAATTAACTAAAAAACTAAAAAATAAATTTCTCATAACGTGATAATTGTTTTTACAGTAATTACATTTCTTTTTTATTGCCGTAAGCCAATGTATTGGTAATCATTTTGGGCATAAATGACCTATATGAAGTTTGCCACATAACCTGGGCCCACACTGATTCAGGTTCGGAATCAGAATTTAAACTGAAGTAGCATACACATATACAGCGACCGGAGAATAAGTTAGCAGGTTTGGAATCAGTATTTAATCTAAAATAGCACATATATACAGGGACTACAGGAGAATAGCAACACGTGGCAGCTACAGTCGAAATAATTGTTGGCGGCATGATCCACTGCGTGACAGTTAAGTTTTTGAGGTGACGAGCAACCACCAGTGTTCAAACTGCGCTTAAGGCCGTGTGAAGTATTATCACTTTTACTTACCAACCTGGCTTAAACAATACTTTTGACACTTCTGCCTGGGTAGAAAAGGCATGAAAACAAAACTAGATAATTGTTTTTAAGAACATGACAATTTAGCAACATTTACTTGGAGAAATGTAATCAATATATTTTTTTTATATTTATATAAATCTATTTATTTTTAAAATCCTCAAACACTCCCTGTCTAAATCTGTATTAAAGTATAATTCAAGTGACCTTTATTAGCATGTTTTTTGTATTGCCAAAGCAAAATCTTTACACACTAGATAAATGGCAGATATACATATGCATGTCATCAGTGCCCGAGTATGAGCTCAGCTGGCAAAGGTACCATGAGCGTCTGACCAGACAAGAGCCTGGCCAGACGAGACAGGTGAGGAGACTCACAGGTCTTGGATCAGGACACAATCTGTGGGCAGAGTGGTGGGGGAATGCTGTCGGGGGGAAGTCAGTCTGTGGGCAGTGTTGGGGGAATGAAGTCAGGGGAGAGACAGTTGAGCTGACATTCTACCAGAGGGGGTTGGCGTGAGGCAGAGGGGCTTGGATGAGGAGCAGGCTGGATCAGCTGACTGGGCAACCTGGCAAGGGAGCAGGGCGAGGCATGGTGGGTAAAGGAGGGCAGATGACATGAGAGGCGGCAACAGGGAGAGTGACTCACCTATCAGGAGGCGAATGACTGGGCCCTGTGCCCTTGGAGCTGCGACTGTGATGTCACTGCCTCAAGAACACTGCTGCTAGGTGAGAGAACAAGATTGCTTCTGACCTGGCCAACAAGCAAACTGGTGAACTCTGGCTGTCTGTGAGATCTATGATTCAGATGAGCTGTCCATTGGTATGTAGTACACTGGTAGACCAGGTAAGCAGCAGCTGAAAGTCAGACCCTCAGTCTGCTTAACGAATCAGGAGCATTTGTGTTGAAAGCACGGTGCCCTACAAGTAACGTAACCCCAACCCCTTATTCTCAACACTCCTTCACTACAGCCAACATTCAACTCCAAATCTTGTTGCACATTAGTGGTTAACACTGCCACCTAGTGTAGCTCTAGGATAGTTAGTATGACAGAATCTTTTAGGGGAGGGAAGATTGATGCTGAATGAGATTTGAGAAGTGTAGTCTTTAAAAATGAATTTATTGTTTCCAATTGATAACAGAATACAAACAAATTCAAACAAATACAGGATTTAAAGGATTTAAACTAGCTTCATTATACAGCAGTGGCCTATGACAGGGAATGGAAAGACAGTAAACGTAACAATGATTTTAAAACAAACAAACAAACAAAAAACACACCAAACAAACACCAACCAATCCATGTAAATATATCTCTAAAAAAGTACTAGGCCAAAAAAAGTGTTATATTAGAAGTATAAAAGGCAATGTTTGATTTGTTGCAAGGTTAATGTTTTCTTTTTTTCTGAAATTAAAACCATGGGATTTCATACAAGTCTATTCATCCCCAAGGAATCTTAAAAAAAATTTACTTTTGAATGGCATTAAAAAAAAAGCATGTCAATGTAACTGGAAAACCTCAGATTATCTTCACTGGACAGACGCATGAGGCCAACAACACATTTCTAACTTGAAGATTTTCATGCCTCTCAGCATGTTTTTTCTTTCAAAAAAAAAAAAAAAAGCATTGGATGTGACAAACATAAAAAAAGCTAAAATTCTTTTTAATTTTTTTTTTTAATAATAAAAAATCTTTACAGGACTACCCACAAACATCTCTCAAATCATCTTCCAAACATGTTTGCTACATCTTAATACACATTTGCTTTACCAGACTCCCTCTGTAGCAACCTGTGATCCTGGAACAGATTTGGGGCTGCAGAACATGCATCCACTCAAGCTTCACTATCTACCAGTGGGACTCTATGCCATTCTGTAGATGGGAACCATGGGCCGCTAGTGTTGATGAGTGTTGGTGTGTTGGTGTTTGAGAGAGAATGAGAGAGTGGGGCGAGGAGGGGACAGAAAGGACTAGAAAGAAAGAAAGGGGCTTGTAGAGGCGTGGCCTCTCATCCGTGAGTGGTGTCATCCTCCACAAAGTCCTTGGCCTGCTCTGCAGAGATCACGTCAATGTGACTCACCTGTGAGACAAAAGCAAGCAAAGACACACACACACAGATGAAGAAACAAGCGCAGACCAACAGCCTTGAGTAACACTGTGAAATTTCAGTCAACAAGCACATCATCTGCTGCTGCACAATTTCTCACTTTAAAATTATGAACTTTTGCTGGATTCATGACTAGATGCCCACAAAATTCTGCACATGCAAAAGCTTAACTACAATAGAGAATCTCTGAGTCCACACATCTTTGTCCTCAAGTCAAAATTCTAAATGTCCTTTACTGAGCACAATCCTGAATGGTTCATTCAGTCAGACAGATGGGAGAGTAGTGCCCTCTGCGACTCAGGCCTTTAGTTACCTTGTTTCTGAACTTGACACCATAGAACTTGTCGGCCGACTCGAGCAACTCGGGTCTGAAAGTGGTGGTGATGAACTGGGCGTGGCCGGCCAACTCCACAATCATGTCTGCGGAGATGAGAAAAACGATCACGACGGCGTGAGGAAAACCTTGATAACCAACATGAAAATCCATTCGTAACATTCCTCTCATGGCTTTACTAACTGTTAATGGAAGCCTGTATAGCACTTCACTACAACAGTTACAAACACATTACAGTACTGCACATACTGTAAATCACTAATAGTAAAAATCCGTGTTGTACCAAGCTTTGGTCATTTCTGTCAATGGAAGGCTGTTTAAGGCTCCTTAATACTCTATAGGTGTAAAAACCAACCAACCCCTCCGTACTCCCAGAGTGTCTGCTTCACAGAAACAGATGATATGATTGAGGTTAGGAGTGTCAGTGTTAGACAGTGGGTTAGCTTGAAGGTGTGTGTGTGTGTGTGCGTGGAGTACCTGACACAGCCTTTCTGTGCTGGGCATCCAGGGCCTGGTCAATTTCATCAAACAAGTAGAAGGGTGCTGGGTCACACTTTTGGATGGCGAAGATGAGAGCCAGCGCCACCAGAGACTTCTGACCTCCAGAGAGCTGCTGCATCTCCCTCATCTCACCCTGTTTGCCTGTGAACGACACCTGAGAAAGAGAGAGAGAGAGAGAGAGAGGGAGACAGAATGTATGTGAGTGGGAGAGAAGAGAGAATTATGTCCTTTTGGTAATCTACCTCCTACTCATGCTGTTACACATAGATCTAAGACTGATGATTATCATTCAAAGGAGAAGTCTTTTGAAATATCTTTAGAGACACTCAAAACTATTACATGAATAGGTCTCATCTCTTTAACGACAGTGCCAGTAACAACTGAAAGCGCCTCAAGGTGGTTTACAAAGCCTGAAGCACAATCAAGCAAGCATTAATGCAACAATGAAGAAATACTAATGGACGGCTTTAACTAAATATTTTAAGGCTTGCTCTCAATCAAAGCAGAAAAAAACATGACAATTCTTACAAAGTAGAGAATCTATTGATTAAAATTCTGTATACACACACACACACACACACACACTCTCTGCACACTGACCGAGTGTTTTGTCTACCTACCCTGATGCCCACGCCAGTGAACTGGTCAACTGAGGGCACACTGCTCTGGGACGTGGTGCCCCTCTCGCTGTCGGTGCCTCCCTCCCCCTCGTCCTGTGACTGGCTGCCCTCAGCGTCGCCCTTCTTCATCACCAGCGTGGCTTTGCCACCAGGCACCAGCTTCTGGAACACCTCGCTGAAGTTCTTGGACACCTGACAGCAAGAAGCGATAGAGAAACCAGCCCAGCCAGTAAGATAGTGTTCCGGCTTACGAGCATTTCGTTTATTCCCTGGCTTCACACCTCTGTTGGCCTGAGAGGTTATTTTCAAGCAGCAGGAACAGTGTGGAGGGCTTTTTCAGCACCCACTGATCTCCATTCTAAAAACAAGTGCTTTGGCTGTCCAAGCAGGCTCTGCCCATTCCTCTATGACTGACCAACAGCCCACTTCCTAGAACAGAATGTGTTGTTGTCTTTGTTCAACTGAATTAGGATGATTAACACGGTGAGTCACAGTCAAGAAAGCGATACTGGAAACAGCTGAAGTCAATAGACATGCTGGTCTATTCCAAGGTTGTGTGTTCTACCCGCTTAGCATTGGGCGGTAGTGCAGGAAAGCAGGGCAACAGAATAGTGAGTCAAACCAGATTAAAAGTTTCCTTTACAAGTGTACTTATGTCCCTTTTACAAGGTAACGTCTGTGCAGAGAGCTCATACAAAAAGAAGAGGCTGTCAAGAACCTTTACCTGCGACCCTGAACTCGTTTAAAGGTTAGTTCGAGGGCTCATCGTACCTGTTTGAAGGTGAGTTGGATGGCCTCGTATTTGCGCAACTCCAGCACGTTCATGAGCTCCATGATAGACTTGTAGCCGCGGTCAAGCTCGTCCTGACGCTTGATCAGCTTCTCCTTCTGCTCAGAGAAGTTCACAAACTGGTCCAGGGCCTTCTTGTTGACGTGGCTGTACTTCTTCAGCTCTGTGTTGCACTGCTCCAACTTACGGAACAGCTGCAGTAACCAACAACACACAAACCAATCAATATAACAATGCAAAGCAATAATTATTTATTTCAATGTAAACAACCACAATACATGTGACCATGAGATGCCGCTTGAAACTGATACTAATGTAAACAAACAAATCACACAAAGCATAATATTTCAAAGGTAAACAATCATGCAAATAATGGTGTTTGGATGCTACATCTCATGATGATGATGTCAGATAATATTTCCATCAGTTGGACAGATGCCCTCCCCTTACACACACGCACACACAAAAACAAATTGTTTATGCCTCTTAACCAGAAACATGATTGCAGTGGTCAGCACTGTTAGTGTGTTTTGTTAGTGTCACAATGTGTGTCAGATCACAGGAACAGTGCTGCCTGTGAGGCCACCCATCAGCAAGAGTGCCACTTGGCATTACATAAGGCCAGGAGATATTTACAGCAGCCAAGAAAGAAGGTCAGGCTCCCTCCCTCAGCTCACTGGAGATGTGAACATCCCACTCATCTCTTTCACACTCTCACTTTTTCACAGCCGCGCACCACACACACACACGCACACAAACAGAAGCCTTTTCCTCTCTCCCTCTAAGTCGCACACCTCTCTCATTAACTGTCACACACACAAATAGTTCTCCATCACCGTCTTTGGGTCACAGAGATCCTATCAACATACACTTCTTTTCACACATTCTACAGACCAACACACACACACACACGCACACAGCAGTCCAGAGTGTGGGGCAGTGGGGGTCTGAGTCACGCTGGTGTGGGAGTATTGTGACACAGTGGCGGCAGCACAGCACAGATGCTGATTGCAGACAGGAGAGGAGGAGGAGGAGAAAAGTAAATCAGAGAAGGAGAGAAGAACTGAAGAGAGATGTTAATCAGAAGAGCAAACTGAGGCGTGGGGCATGGAGGAAAGGAGAAGAGAGGAGAGTGTGAGTCAGAGAACGAGAGAAGCATGAAGAGGGGAGAGGAGGAGAAGATTAAGTAGTGAAGAATAGGGTTGGCAATCAAACATAGGTTCCACATAAAACTGATAAAAAAAAAACTTCTTCCCCTTGAACTGATCCGTTCCTAAACTCTACCTGGGCTATCTGGGGCATTTTATTCCCATCACTGCTGGGATTTAGATATTTATTATAATTTTTTCATTTCATTTCATTATAATTTTTTTAAAATCAACACGAGGGCAGAAATGTAGAGAGGATGAAACCACTCTAAGCAAACAAGTAGAGAAGATGAGAGTGGAAGAGGCTACTGAAGGACTGTAGAGGGAAAAGAGTAGAGAACAGAAAAGTCCAAGAAAATGAAGACATGAAGCTCCTGTCCTCCAACACTGAGTAAGAATGGTGAGGGGGGGAAAAAAGAGGAATAAAGTTAAAATGAAAAGAGTAGCATTTTTGTAATGGCTGAAATGAGTGCAAAGGAGGACTCCCAATGGAAATAAACAAACAGAAAATCGACATCAAGATGAACACATGAAGATGAGGCTGGCATCTGTAACTACCAGGGCAGCCACTGGCAGTGGGCATGCCTGAATGGGCGATGCTGGCTGGCCAAACCCCACCTGTTTGAGTGTGAGTGTCTGGTACTTCTCGAAGGCCTCCTGTGGCAGGGAGCCCAGCTCACGGATCTTCTTCATGCACTCCTCTTTCTTCTTCAGCAGCATGCCCTGCCGGTTGGTCATCTTCTCCAGCTCCTTGGTGTCGTGGTTGATGGCGTCGTTCTGCTCCTTCTCAATGTTCTTCCAGCGGTCCATGCTCTTGATGTGATCCTTGATCTCCAACTCCGTCTTGTCAATCAAGCCGTCCAAATCTGGGAGGTGGACAAATTAGCATTAATATCCATAAACCAAGACATTTTGACTGAAAGAGTGGACTGTCATACTGGTCTTTCCAATACTGATCTTAGCATTGTTGTCTCTTAATGGCACTGATCAAGTGAAGTAGTCATGTGTTTTAAATCTGAGAGAGGTGATCCGGTACCTTCCGAGCGGGCTAAGGTGTCCTTGATGCGCTTGTTGATGCCGTCCAGCTCAGAGGTGGTGGCTGTGAGCACAGTGCCTCCCTCTGTCTCCCTCAGCTCATTCAGTTCCTGGGTACACACACAACACAACACACAACCTCATGAAGAACCATTAACACATGAACTATATGAACCTCACACCCACAACTGCCATTCAATACCAGACAGAAACATATCAGAATGCCAACAGGGTTTCCGGTTCAGACACAGAGAATGAACCGTGGAGCTTTGCAGCTGATGATGGCCAACATGGCTGCCAGACTCACCTGTTCCACCTGGTCCAGACGCTTGCGCAGATTCTCATTCAGGTATGTCTCCACCCTGGTCATGATGCCCTCCAGCTTAATCCTCTCATTCAGCAGCTGTCTGTTATCCTGTTAACAGACACACACACACATTACATAACCATGAAATTCATGTGTAATGCCAGGGCCCTCTGGTGAGCCAAAGCCCACCCAGCCCAATAAGACATTAAGTCAGGCTCACTCAGCATCTGCCCGTCACCCGGCTGGACCACAGACACAGATGTGATTACACACATATTAATTAGTGCCTTTCATTACAACCTTAAAAGGGAACCCTAAGGGCTGCTACCACACACACAAACAAGCATGCACACACACACTTACACACCCACCAGACACACACAACAACTACCAAAAAAATAAAAAAAGGCCCAGTTATGCAACTAATCATATTCATTGGCCTCCCTCCGCAGACCATGAGGAAACAAAGGGAGAGAGTGGGGGGGGTTGTTATCCAAGAGATGAGAGCCGACCGAACTCCTGCCTCCCACTCACATCTGCAACAATGATGTGGGCCAGTCGGGGCTCTTTAGGTGATAATGGCGCACAGCTGTGTGCCCTTGTGTGCGCGCGCACACACGCACACAGGCAGACAGGGAGGCAGGCAGACAGTGTTCAGTGGAGGGTGGTAAGCATAAGGAGAGGCCCAAAGAGCAGTGGTCTAATGAGAAGTGTCTCGGCTGCTCTCTCCATGCAGATGCAATCAAAGCCACACAACAGCTTCCCCACATAGCAGAGTTTTAAAGCAAGCAATATGGGAGAAAAAAAGGATCATTCACCTTTGAAGATTACAGAGCTAGCCCTCACTAGATTATATTCATAACAAAATATTTTAATTAGGGATGCAACGATTCAATATTTGGATTGGATATCGTCCCGATATGGGAAAAAATTATTGGATCTGGTATTGGAAAAAAGTAGCCAATCTGTTTCCTACTGCTTGATCAACTGGACAAAGACATGGAATAGCATGTCAGCTAGGTGCAGCTGTAAGGTATGAACACACAAATTTTCTATAGCTATTCTAAGCACTATTAATAAAATGATCATAAAGTTAAGGTCATTTACTGTAAGGTTTAATGAACAACCTGCAAATATTTAACCTGAATGATTGATTCCTGTTTGCGAACTTAGCTCATGTTGAGTCCGCTTATCAGTAACGTAGCAGCTAGGGCTGGGTTTAAAAAAATCGATTCAGCAATTAAACAATCGAATCGAAATCAATTCATTATTTCGTAGATCGATCTTTTGTCTACAGTATGTCTAACAAAGACGCTATTTTCGCGACCAAGCAAGTGCATATCAGAGACCGGTCAAAAACAGATGCTGCTCCGTTGAAATCAGTTTTGGCTATACATATGGCGTGTGGCTGTGTTTTGTATATTAAAAAGTTTGGTGTTTGCACATGTGTGTAGGCTTTAGTGTAAACCGTAATTTTTCAACTGAGGCGCCGGCAAATATCCATTGTGCAACGTTTAGGTAATACGCTGTGGTGAAGTCACGTTTATTTCATTTGACAAAGCGGACAGAAAAACACCAAAGATCTGCGGGCAATTCAGGCTTTTAATGAGTGGCTCTCCGTTGAAATTAAACTAAAACATTCACTTGTGCGCTGGTAGGCATAATTACGTAGCCTGGATTTCCCCGCACTGGGAAAATGCAGTAAACTCCTTTGACATGTCTCACTAAAAATTATTTTTCTAGGGTTTTCTTAGTTTGAGGAGATGCCAAAGACATTACCCACAGCAGCCATTCCTGTTAAATTTCCAGACAGTGAGTTCGTCATCAGCATCATTAGGATGCTGAACACGCCTTCCAACTGACGGTGCCAATACAAGATGCTATTTCAAGGAGCATTTCAAGGAGTTGCTGCGTTATTAGGGTAAATGAAATGAAATGAGTTCCAAAGTTTGCATAAGTTTGCTGATGTCTCTGTTATTTCTGTCTCCAACCTCCGGCTTTCTCGATCTATGTCTCCGAGTCTACTGCGCTGCCTTTCTCTGCCTAGCAAACAGTATCGGCTGCACCTGTAGGTGTATTGGTTAGGCTATCAGTCTTAAAAAGGGCCATGTCACCTTCGAAACAAGTAGGCTACGCTACATTCATATTAGTTTGTTACTGCCATGAATGATGCCATACTGGCTATGAAATAGTGCTCCACTAATTAATTTAATAACCTGGTTTAGAAACTAAAATGTCTCTAGAATCGAAATCAAATCGAATTGTGACTCAAATTGAATCATGACCTTGTGGATCGGAATCCATTTGATTCAGAAAATCTGCATTGATACCCAGCCCTAAACCCAGCAGCTCATAGTACTAATCGAGGACATGAAGGGAGAGAGCAGGGGCTTTATTTTTGAATTATATTTTTATAATTAATTATAATTTATATTAATTATATTCTAAACAGCAATGTATTATATTATATCTATGTTATTTTGTTCTGTTCTGCTTGGCCTTGGCTTGGAAAATAATGTCCAGTTAGGAGAGTAGAGCAATAAAAGATGAGAGTGATGCCTATCTCCTAACTCAATGGGGATATCATATCAGTATCAGGTATGGACCCATGTGCAAAACCCATGTATCGGAATCAGAACTAAAAAAGTTGGATCGGTGCATCCCTAATTTTAAGTTAGAACTTATGTAAGTTTTGGGAGAAGTTCCTTAAAGTTCAAGTAAAAAAAGAAAGAGTCCTTATATCCTTAAGAATCCTAAAAATGCTTGTGTCTGACTACAGATTAAAGTAGATTAAACTATTAATCACAATAGGATTTTGTTTTTTAAAAGAGGATTTTTTAAAGTAAAATGTTGATAACATTTAAAAAAAAGAAAATATCATGATCAGCATAGCCAACCAACAGTATACTGTACACAGCACGTTCTTAAATGTGAATGGTGTGTTGAGACACTCAAAAGTTGGTTTTGTCCATTCCTGCTGGACCCACCTGCTGCAGCTGACGGATCTCGTCATTGAGGTCATCAACGCGACGCTGGTCCTCCAGACTGAGCTGAGCCAGCAGGTCAGTACCCAACTCAGCCTTCAGAGACTCTCGTGTGGACTCCATGGCGTGCAGACTGGCCTCCAGACTCTGAAGACTGCGTTGCTGTGAGAGAGAAAGTTTATGTTAAATTTAAGGCACATAAGCAGCAGCCTGACTTAGGTCCTCTGTTGTCTAATGTTAAATGTATTTAGTTATGAATGTATTTAGACTGATCAGATTTGATTGTAATTTTACAAAACCAAATTACAACCTTTTTACACTCTGTTCCAAATCATTATGCTTATGCTGTTTTTGTTCATTTTCCCATAATAGCTTATGCAAATGACAGTGAACATTACTTTTTAATCACCAAAAAATGTAAGGCTATATAATAATGTTTCTTTTATTGGAGCTTTATTTACATTTTCTTTGACCCTTTAGAGAGCTACTATTAACCAGGTGGCAAGCTACCTGTCGGAGACTCCTGGCATAGATAATGGAGAGAGACACAAATGTTTTTTCATGGTCATAGCAGCTCTGTAGCCGTACACAACCTCCCCACATTAAACAAAGCCAAAGTCTTCCATTCTGCGTCTCTTTAATCTACTCAAGGCTTCCCAGGTAGACCTGTCTAATAAGAGTCATGTCATTGCAACATTATGTGTGTGTGAGTATGAGCTTATGAGCAAATGAGCAGACAAAGCAAGACATTTTGAAAAAATAATGAATAAAATAACCTCTGATGGATTTTGTGGAAAGTAACAGACAAATGGACTGGGATTGCAGGCAATGGATTGGGATTGACTGGGGTTGTATGAAATGGCACTTGGCTGGTTGAGCAAGGGTTTAGAGACTACAAAGGAACATTCAAAATTTTTGCATTTCAGAAGTGTTGAATCAGGTCCATTTTATAGCTCTGATCCATTTTTTTAAATTAAAATGAGCGATGAAGCCTCAGTCTTAATTACCATTCATCATTAGGCTAAACATACTTTTCCTCATGTTTTATGTTTTTATTTAGGTAAATGTCTGTTTCTCACAATAAAAACAAATGCCAAATACATGCCAGACATGATGGTTGGTTAGGCTATTATATGGCCTAAGCAATTTTGCCAAAATGGACAGTACATAGGGACTGTTTCTTCATGATAGCCTCATTAACTGAACTGTTGTCATTGAAGCATTTGATAAAAGTGTGCCTACTCCTCATTTGATATGAATGGAAAAATGCATTTTTGGGTCTGATATCAGCCCAAATTTAAAGACACTGTCATTTGCTGTGATTTAAAAATGGGATTATTGAAGAGCTGTTTATCATGCGGATAAACACATTATTTAATTCAATTCTGTAAGTTCTAACATTTATTTTGATATATACTGTCAAGTAGTGAATGACAAGTTTGTAAACTACGCACTATGCAATCACATTAGGTGATCTAAGGTATTTGTTAAGTTTTCTGATAGCTTTTGCAAATTTGAAATCTGAAAGGAGTTACACAAATGAGTACTGTTTGCCTCTAAACTGTGTGCTATTATCACAGGTTACGTGTGTGTGTGTGTGTGTGAGAGAGAGAGAGAGACATGTAGACATGTGGCACCTGAACACTATCAGCCCTGTGTGTGTGTATGTGTGTCTCTCCTACCTTTGGCATGAAGGTTTTCTCCGATTGCTGGCGTTTCTCCTTCAACATCTTCATCTCAGACAGGATGCTGTCGCGAGACGCCTTGAACTTCCTCTGTTGGGTCTCAATCTGCTGCATTTGGTTCATCAGCTGGTCAATCTCATTGTTGATGCGTGTGGTGGAGTTAAGGAAGAAAAAACTACCAGGCCCATAAGGCAACTGTAAGAATGTGAGGTGTGCAGACAGAAGGGCAACATCTGGATTTTACTCGACAGGAAAAAAATGAGACAAAAAAGTCAGTCGTTGCATATTGCTGACAATAGATAAGTGGATGGATACTATAAGGGTATTATGTCACACAAGTGCCATCTAAATTCATCATCTGACAGACTTACCTCTGTGCAATCACCATCTAGAAAATTAAATCAATCAAGGGCTTATTCATTGACAAACACTGACCGCTTAAGATATAACATTCTTATATCTGCGTTGAGACAAAGTTAGAAGGTCAGCACTTCCAGGTCCTACTCACTCAGGTGAATTTAGGTCTGGGTTATGCCAGTTTGGAATGAGTAGTCTACTGTTGACCACTCCAAGGCAGGGCATGATGGTGAGAATATGACCCAACACCTAGATCCCACAGAAGCAGGGGTGGGAGAGCAGAGTGAGTAAATCACTTTTGCAGTTGAAAGGGTGTCATTCTGGTGATGCCTCTGGGCCACTAACGGCTCACCGCCGACAACCTAATTGCCGTCTGTTTCATCAGCACTGAAAGGGAAAGGCAACTACCGCTGTGAAGCGCTCGTAGGGAGAAGAGCAGAAAATAGCCCCTGACAAGGCCGATCCCAGAGGGGGCGCAGCCAATCTAAAGAGCACAGGTGTGAAAGGACAAATACACCACCTCATACACACGCACGCAGCGAGAGGTTTTTAAATAATTGATTGCTTCAGTGAGTCACCGCTGCGATCCACATATGGTGGCTTGTCATCAACTTGTCCACCCACGCTCGCACTGTCTCTCCCTCTCTCTCTCTCACACACACACAAAGAAAGCTCACCTACTCACAAACTCACATTAACTATTCACCTGCTCAAAATAGACGCATACATGGTCTCCACACGCAACCTACACACTTACAGACACACACACACACACACACACATCTACACAAACACACACACAGACTACACATTTGTGGACACCCACATAAGCCACATCCACATCTTGAACGCCACACAGTTCCACAGGCACACACATCCCCACCCTCACTCCCAGATGACTCATCCTGTGTGTGGCTGTCCATTTCCAGCAGGGCTCCAGCACTGAGCTCCTTAGTGCCCAAACACCCTGATGTCATCAGCCGTGGATTAGAGCTCAGCGCTGACAACATCCTCTTGACCCCCCCCCCCCATCTGCTCCACTTCACTGCTTCATTAGGGCCAAGGTCAGTCATGTCAATAGACAGAGGGAGGGAAGGAGGAGATAAGAATGAGAGTGGAAATAATGAATGGAGGAAAAGAGAGGGATTGATGAAGGGAAGAGTGGAGGAGATCAATGAATGGAAAGAGGAAAGAATAGATGCAGAGAAGGAGGAACAGATGGAGGGAAGTGTAGATGGAGAGAACTATAGATGAAGGGAGGGATGGACGAGTGAACATGTGTGGTGAGGGGCAGAGGGCACCAATATGACTCACCCAGCGGATGAATCACCACCTCTGTTTCTAAGGCAGGTTACCATCACACCTGCAGCTTTAGTCAACACACAAGAGGACCAAGACAAGAGGAAGTGCTGGCCAGAGACTGGCACCACCTAAGGTCAACTGGGCAGGAGACGGGCGCCAGGGTTTACTTCTCACCACTTTCGGTGGGCAAACATTTTGCATTCACTTAGGGGAGCTGTGTAGCTTGGACCCAACACAACAAACAGAAATGAAAAGACTGTGTCTTAAAGAGACGGTGTCGGAGTATGTGTGTGTGTGTGTGTGAGAGAGTGTGTGGTGGGGTTAATGTGCTTAAGGATATGTTCAATGTTGCGGCGCAGGTTCTCGTTGAGTTTGGCCTCCAGCTCGCCAAGCTCCTCCTCAGCTCTCCTCATGTCCTTCTGCAGCTCTAGACGAGACTTCCTTGTGTCGTAGTAACCGCCCGTCAGTGCACCTCTGCTACTCACCTGGTCACCTGCATCACACACATACGCACATTGCATATACTACAATGTTGCAATGTTGGAATCCAAAGTGCATCCATGTTGCGCGCACACTGAACATTAACATGTTACCATTCTAGACATCATAGCCCATCTCATAGGGATGCAGCCCATACCCTCCAGAGTGATGCAGTCCATGGTGAAGGCTCGGGCCAGCTGGGTGGACACCTCCATGCTGCGGCAGATCAGGGTCTTGCCAAACACATGCTTGAAGGCCTTGTCAAAGTTGGGGCTGTAGCGCAGCTTGCTAATCATGGGGATGGCATCCTGCCGCAAAGGAAGAAAAAGGAAATCCTCATGCATATCAATCAAATGCATTTCTATGTGTGCCTCGTTAGGTCCATAAACAATGCATCTAGTAATAGCTCATCTACATACCACTGTTCATTTAACAGACTACTAAAGAGTATATTTGTGTACCACCACAATCAAAGACAGCAACCTCTGCATTGTCTTATATAGTCATGCGGAGAAGACTGATGTGTGTTTAGCGAACTGACAGCCAGGAGAAAGTTCTGATTTGCTCTGGTTCCAACTAGGAAATCCTTCATACTTCTTTTTGCCATGAGTAAGAGGGTCTTTGTTTTCTCAGACAATCCAGCTTAAGTTAAGGGTAGGAGTGTGTGTGTGCGCGTGTGTGTATATGCTGACGCAGTGTCTTACGTTGGTCTCTGGGTAGGCGGTGTCACGCACGTCCAGCTTACTAAGGGGCAGGAAGGTGACTTCTCCTGGCAGGTTCATCTTGTTGAACTCCATGAGGATCTTTGTGCTCACCTCATCTGTCTCCACGATGTGGTAGAACAACCTGAGACGGGGAGGGGGAAGGGATGGGAAGATGGGCGAATAACAAACAAAAGACGGAAAGAGAGACGTTAGAACAATTAAACAATTAAAAAATGAAAGGGAAGAAAAAGGAAAAAATAAACAAACACAATAAAGCTCTGTGTCTCCCCAGACACTGAAGGAGTCAGACGATGGATGACACACCTACAGCAAGGCAAAAGTGCACTTCCAGAGACCACTGGCCATGACTCAGCCTGCCTCTTCAATCAATACACACAACACAACACGCAGGGCTCCAAATACAAGAGAGGCCAAGAGAGCCTGTGGTCAGAGTACCCAGCGGTGAGTAAGAAGAACAAGACAGATGAAAGACTTTAATTTGAGAATTTGAGACAGGCAAATTCTGATTCAGATTTTTAAAAATTATTAAAAAAAGGTGCACAAAAACATCTCCAGACATGACTAAACAATGTTGACTGAACATGAACTACATTATGGAGTTTTTTTCTTGCTTCTGTTTTGTGAATGCTGGTAATCACCACAACAGCACCTTGCATCATCTACCCAGCATCCCATATTAACACCTAAGCATCACAGTATCCCTGCTCACCTTGTTCCCGCGGTAACCTCCACGCAGGTGTAAAAGGCCGGCTCGCACTCAAAGTTGTTCATGACAATGCCGTGGTAACCGTTGATGACGTGCTGGTTGATGCCTTTGCGGCGGAAGTGCTCCAGCACCTTGTTGATGCTGTCGATGCCATTAAGGATGGCCTGGGGAGATTACTGCCTTTAGCGTCATCATTATTCAATGACATTGACTCACTCACTCTTGCTCTTACTCTCAGACGTTCATTAATCAGGTTCAATGCTGACATGCATTTGTGAAAACATATTGACCCACTACCACACTAACATGTCTGCTATAGACCCATTCTTCAAGCACACATTCATAGAGTGTGTGTGTGTGAGATATATGCCTCTCCTGACCTTGCCAGTGGCGGCACGGAGAAGCTGCTGTTTCTTCTCCAGGTCCTCCCTTTTGGCAGCCAAGGCCTGCTGCTCCGCATTCTCCTCTCTCCACAAGTAGCTGTGACCACACACACACACACACACACACACACACACACACACACACACACACACAGACACAGACACAGACACACACAGACACACACACACATTGTGTTCAGACAAAGTGCCTCAACTTTTTGCATTGTACACTTCACCCCCAACAAGCGCGCGCGCACGCACGCACACGCACGCACGCAAGCACACGCACACACGCACACGCACACACACACTACCGAGTGCCCATGGTTATAACAACAGGCTGGCTGCTGTCTCAGTTGGAACTTTGAGTGTGTTTGATGAGTTCTGCAATGGGAGCTCTTGTATGTATTATTTGGTGGAGTATGAGTAAGTCCAACACTAGAGAGATCGATGGAGGAGAGATAAGCACATGACTCATTCCAGACTCCCCGACCGCACGTCTCTACACAGACAGAAAGACAGACAGATAGATGGAGGGGAGGAATGAGTCACAGAGGGAGACTTACTTTCTTTCGCTCTGCAGCTCATCCTTGCGGTTTTTCACCTCATAGTACTTCTTGTCCAACTCCTCCACTCGGGTCTTTACCTCATTCAAATCCTGATCCAATTTCTGCTCCCCAGGAAAGTTACATTAATAGATAGAAAGATGAATAAATAAACAAATAAATATATACACGCAAAAATGTCAAAAGTAAATGAATTCTTGGCCATGCTGAGTTATATACATGGACCAAACAAAGGTCAGTCACACCCCCCCCCCACACACACACACACTCACAAAATATTTACACAACTTTATCTGTGCATTTTCTGTTATCTATCTGTTTGATTGCTATTAATGAAGTTTGGTGTCCTCTACCCAGACTCTCTGGTAAAAAAAAACCTTAATGATAGACTCAGCATAACCTAAACCTTTCCTCTGAATGGAAATCAGCAATAACACATTAAAAATGGTAAGTTATCTGTGGTGACTTAAGAGAGTGTGTGTGTGTGTCTGTATGTGTCTGTGTGTGTGTCATACATTGTACTGCTCCACGTTCTTCTCCTTGTTGGCCTCGGTGTCCTCCAGGTCTTTGTGGATGGCGGCGATCTGACGCTTCTTGTCGTTGATGGCCTGGTCCAGGGACTTAAGCTCCTTCTTGATCCACTTGTCCCTCTCCTCCTTGGAGGTGAACTGGCTGCCGCGGCCCTGTTTGGCGTACAGGTCGGTTCTCTCCTGGGTTGCCTGGGCCAACCTGAGAAAGAGAGAAGGGGGATGAGCAACAGAATGACATTACACTGTCCTTGAACGCTGCTTCAGTATGTCTGCTAGCACACATTTGGTAAGGAACGTCATTTACCATGGCTCCATTTTACACACCTGCTATTTTACTCCACTAACATTCATGCGCCATTTACAAGGCTAGTATGTTTCCCCTGCTGGATTCAAAGCCTTGAACTTTGCCTGCTGAGCTTAGTTATTTGCACACACCACTTAGCATCCCTCGAATCCTCTGAATGACAGCAGCGGCTGGTGTATGTTGTGACCAGCCCCTGGCCAGTGGTTACTGACTGACCACCAGCTGTGGACAACTGAATTCAAAGGCCGTGTGACTGGCATGTGGTGTGGCCCTGACCTGGCGATGCCCTTCTCCTCGCGCTCTTTGACCGTGTTGAACTTTGGCTCCGTCTCCTGCAACTCTTTCTGCTTCTCCTCGATCTTCTCCAGCAGCTTCTGACGCTCCTTCAGCAGACGTTTCTGTTAAGGGGGAAGGACATACACAACCGTTACAGGACGGAGGGGAAAATGCACGCACACACACGCACACACACACACAGTGCTCTGACACACCTCAAAAGTTAGGATTTACAGATGTCTTTGAAAAGGTAGATTGGGTGAAAAGGTAGTGTGCAGGTGGTTGTCTCTTTGTGTATATAGTGCGTGTGCGTGAGATTGGCAAACCGCAGTTGTGACAGACAGTTTGCCAGGCAGGGAAATGAGATGCAAGACGCTACATGAAAGGCTTAAGAAAACACAAGAGTTTGGCAGCTTACACAAGCACACAATGAACACTACAGTCAGGCTCTCTCTTTCCACAGACAAACTTCCATCAATGCAAAGTGTTTTGCACAGATCCATAATAGAGCCAATCCACGTTTGGCACCATCTAATCAGCAAGCTTTTAACAAGTAACAAACTGTCAATGTCTGACTGCGTCAGTCTTGCAGCAATTCAACATTTCAGCCAAAGCCCTGCTGCAAAAACTGTGAATGGAGAACAGACACAGTGAAGGAGAGAGGGTTATGACATCTTGATGACGCATTTGTCCACGGGTGTACTATGAAAACTAGGTTGCAGGCCATTTCAAACCCAATTACCCACAACGCAGGTTGTGTAACAATAACGGCATCAACTAGCACTCAAGAAGGTTATGTTCGTTTGCACTTTCTCTCCAAATCAAGAGACCCAAAGCTCGGGCACTGAGCAAATCCGTTAAAGACGTCACATCCAGCCCTTTCTGGATGGTTAATAAAGTGACGTATAACCACAGCTCTCAACAATGCCAACCCTAGAAAGAGCCAACCCTGGCAGTATTTTGGGATGAGGGAGTTTGAACGCATCCCCTGTACTCACGTCACAGACACGCAAGAGATAGGAAAATTCACCCTCTCAATGTCTGAGAATAGAGGCACGTGGCGGGTTCACGTTCGGAGAAAACGTCATGGTCAGCAGAGTCAAAGGGGTCCTATACCAGCATCCCATAGCACCACCATGGCAGCAATGGGGCCAGGTGCACCTGTTCACTTTCAGTGCCAGCCCTCTGGCATGGCGTGCCTGCTGGCATCACACACACTCACACTACAGATCCTTGGCCAACTCCACGTCACAGGCGAGAGAGGGAGAGAGAGAGTGAGAGAGGGGGAGGGAGGATGTGAGAGGGTGCCCATGAGAGGGTGCACATGTACATGCATATTCATGTATGTGTTGTATGCGTGTTTGCAGGAGTTGGTGTACAATGTGTAAATGTCTAAGCATGTGTGGGTGAGAGGGCCCGTGGCGTGTTGGCCAGTTTTACACAGTGCAGTGCAGTGGTCTCATGGGTGTGAGGAGGAGGATACGGTTTGTTTTGGTGCTGATAGTAGGAGGTGGTGGAGGGGTTGGTGGGTAAACAGAGGGCAAGTGGAAAACCTGTTCAGCCTCGAGAGGAATGCACGTGTGTGGCGTCACAAACACTGTGTGCATTCAGCCATCTGTGCTTAAGGACAACCAAAGGAGTTGTAAGCTACCCAATATGGATAACACCCACACATACAACTACAAATATACCTGCACCGTGTATGTGTATGTACTTTTCCAAATTAGAAAGCATTGTTAGAAAGACAACAGAGTTCCCTAAAAAGCAGCATACTATCTGTTCTCACACACACAAAAAAAGTTGTAACAAACTATATTAAGATATTAAGAACTGGGGATGGAAACTGATTTGATTTGATCAAATCTTGATGACATTGTTGATTCTGCTAATCAGTTTGATTCTTTATCAATCCTCTGATCATTTAATTACAGTACAGAGTATAGGCAAGTCTTTAGGTTTTCCATATCAGCATATAGGCCCGTAATGCAGCCTACACTACAACAGTGGCCATGACAACTTCAGGTGAAACCATGCAGTAATGTACTGTCTACTTCAAATTTACTTTCCAAAAGACCCAATGACCAAGATCTAAAAATATGCTCACATTGATGAGAGGAAGTGATAAGAAGCCAAAGGCATGTAGCTTCATAAATTCAAGCATTCGATTCTCGGTTCTATTCCATTCTTAATTCCCACCCCCAATCAGAACAGACCATCTCAGCCAAAACAATTTGAACTGGAGTGTAGTATTTGTGTGTTGAATGCAGTGTGGTTGTGTGTGTGTGTGTCTGTCTCAGCCCCCTGACTCACCCGTTGCTCGCTGTTGCCTGCCAGCTCGTCCTGCAGATCTTTGGCCTTGAGCTCCAGCTTGGTGCGCTGCTTGATCTGCTCCTGCCTCTCTGAGCTCAGCTGCTCCTTCTCCTCCTTCATGGCTGCCACCTTGGCCTTCAGCTCACGCACCACGCGCTCCGTCTCCTGCAAGCCCCCCCACACACACACAGGTGCCCCAGCATGTCAGCACGTGTGCGCTCTTCTTATGACCGATGTGTTCACGGACACACTAGGACTGAATCCCAAAGCCTGTTCTAAACCTAAACCTTGAACCTTCATGCTAGTTTGGTGTTTGAGGGTTCAGGGCTTAGAGTGCACGGAGATTCAGCCTAGCGTCTCCTATACATGGATTAGGTTTGCCACTCACCTCAACTTTGTCTCTGGCGTCCTGCTGAGCATCGCGCAGCTGCCTGGACTTGTCTCCACAGGTCTCCCTCTTGGTGGACAACTGGAGGACACCACATTTTCACAAGACAACAGTCAGTCATCTTACTTTGTCACTGCTATCAATTTCTATTTGTGCAATTGGTTTCCAGTTTCATTTCTAATTGCCATTCACATGCAAGAATCCTTGGACACAATCAACCCTCCATGTGTCCTGAGAAGCTGCTGACAGTATCACACCTCCACTGTAACATTTTCATCCATCGGCAGATCCTCTTCCTGTCCAAGAGACTTCAAACAGACGCCACAGTCTCTCACTACTCCCACTCACAGTAACGCACTGCCAACTATCCTGTGCAGTCTAGAGCCCTCAGGGGAGCTCTTGGGCATATGTCTGCACCATAACCTTAGATTCTGACACACGCCAGACATGGTAGGGAAGTGGCACGCCATTCACTTCATGTGGGTCACGTCATGCGTTGCCAAACTGTAGCGAGGCTTGCCTCTGCCAAAAAGTTGAAACATTTTCAACTTTCGCCACATGACGAGCACATGGCAGCCTATCTAAGTGTGTGTAGCCAAGACAGCAATCAATCAAATAGCAAGGCACTCTACAGCAACTGGCTGTTGACCCACTGCCACGTGTTACCACCAGGGTCCAGTCTGATCCAGGCCTAACTGAGATCTCTGTATAAATATCCATATAAATATTAATATGGGGCGGGGCTTTTACCAGTGAACTAAAAAGAGGACAGAAGTGTTCTGAAAGTAGGATCCCAATGATCAGCCCAGAGCCAATGAATGTGTAGAGCACTGGCTCATACCTCATCCAGCTTTGCCCGGGTCTCGTTGAGCTCCTGGTTGTAGATGGTGTACTCTAGCGCCCGCCGCAGTTTGTCCCACTTCTGGTACTGAGCCAGCTCTTCCTTCTCATCCTCCAGCGTGTGCAGACGCTCCTCGATGTACTTCAGCAACTCATTAATCTTCTCCCTCTTACCCTCTGATAGAAAAAAGACCGTAAAAACAAACACACACAAGTCAGTTCAGGGCCACACAGAATATGTATCTTAACTGCCAAATACATCACTCTTCTTTAACTTCTCCATTCTGACCAACAAAGTTTCAAAGCAATCATATTAACTAAGTGTGACTAAGTGAACTAAGTGAGGTTTCTGTAGAATTCTATGTGTGAATGTGGTTGTGTCTTGTTAGTGAGTCCACAGAATAGTGCAGTACCTGTCTCCTTCATAAGTGAGATACTCTCCTCCTTGCGCTCATCGTAGACTCTGGTGCCAGCCACCTCTCTGAGCAGCTTCAGGCGCTGGGAGTCAGGAGCAGTGGCCATCTGGTTGATCTGTAGCCAAACCAAGATCTTACTGGACAAACATTTCTCTAATCCCATCAATGTAACAGTATATGTGCTCTGGATTATTTATTAAAACATATCTATTTGTATTGGACGGGATGGCCTGACTCACCTTGCCCTGCTTGACAATGTAGTAGGGGTTGCTACGGGAGAAGCCAGCGCTTTCCAGCAGGTTCATCACATCGTTCTTACTAGAGAACAAAAAGGTCAATGGTCAACACAGCTCCACAGCAAAAGCTACATGAAACACTACGCAAAACAGGTAAGTCCCAAAACTCGACTCTTAGTCCCAAAACCCGCATAAGTTGAACCAATCCAAATAACAGGAAATCTTTGAAAAGCACTTCAATAACAATTGATCCAAATAACAGGAAATCTTTGAAAAGCACTTCACTTACGTCACCATTTTCTTATCTAGGAAATACTGGTCTTTCTTAGCCCCAATGACACGTCGGAGAGACACCTCTTCTTTGTCGATCTTTGGAGGAAAAACACAAACACACGGTCAAGCTAAGTGCTTGGAGGGGTGGGATGGCCCTGAACAGAAACACTCATAAATCTTACCGGCAGCCTGTTGTCAGAATTGTCAAATATAATCTCCACAAAAGCCGAGATAACACGAGGGCCAGTTCCTTCCTGTTGTGGAGGAAATTCTGCTATTAGTTCAAACTTGCCATGGAATCATCGTTAACCATACAATATTCTAAAATACACTAGATTAATCTGCTCTAATTTTAAAATATACAAACTGTAAAATGAGCTCTGACAGACTGTGCCAGACAGACTGAGAAGTCATGAGGGACAACCAGTGAGGGTTTTACTCACGTGCAGTAGGGCCAGGCGCTGCTCTGGACGCAAATGGCTGAACTCATCACTGAGCACAAACTGAATGGCTGTAATCAAAACACATTGCAGATTATTAACCATACTAGCATTGACATGCACTGAAACAATCACATACTCACACAGACACATCTTAAAAGGGTAGAAACATCACAAACGCAGATAATTCATCAGTTTCTGCACACAAACACCTGCATTGCCATCAACACTAAACCACATAAAAATGCACTGGTAGGCTTACCATAGAAGAAGTTACTTTTGCCCGATCCATTTCTGCCAACTGTTAACAAAGAGAGTTGTTACACATACTTTTTCTGTGGTTTCCTAAATTATAATTCATTCAGGTAAGATAGACAGGTAATGACCAACTCACCGATGACATTATGCTTTGGGCTGAAAGGGTCAACCACAGTCTGATCCCTGTAACTTCGGAATCCCTGGATAATGACCTATGGGTAAATATATCCAACAAACAACACATTCAAAGGAAGCTGGGCCATCACCACCACAACAGATAAATGTCACAAGTGAACCACTGCTCTTCCATAAACCACCCTGCAAGGCATTACAATATGTTACAACAAGACGTTGCATTAATACTAAATACTAAATAATGGGTTGAGTTTAATGTTTAGTTACGCTATGAGATGAGATCAAACTTAAGCGGCACTGTTTAGTATGAATGGCAAAGTCTTCCCATTTATGCTACTAGAAAACATAGTGGCTTATTTAACACTAGTGTAACGGTCACTGACATTATGCAATGTCAGTCAAATTAAATTCATGTCCAAAACGTCTTGAGGTTGAGTGAGTTCTGAGCCATCCGTCAACTTTCATCAGGCACTGCAGTGATGTACAGTACAGCAACGTAAGCTACAGTGCTACAATCCATATGCTAATTTCACAATGTAGACGCTACTGTAACTTAGAAGTGCCGTGTCTATGGAATGATGCATGTTTTGCTGAAACCAATCGAGTTCTAGGAGTGCTTTCAACTTTCAGATCTCTAGTGGGAAGTGGGTAAAATAATGGGAGTTCCGTAAACAGCCCTAAATTAGCTGCTAAACAAGGTCCTCAGAAGGCTAACGTTATCGTTATCTTTATTAGCAACAGGAGGCGTTGATAGCTAGCCGGCTAGCTTCCTAAAAAGAAAACAACGCTGACTAGAAATAGAAAATATGTGGGACGTTGCTGTTAACAACACTCTATACTGTATCTACAGACATAAATAACTAAGCTATCAAAAAATTAATGGCAAGTTGCGGAGAACGGTGCTGGGTCACTGGACGCCAGCAGCAGCCATGTTTGTACTTAGCAGACGCACGAGCTAGCTAGCTCGAGACATCTTCCTGCAAATCGGCTGAATGAACATTAGCCTAGCATGCTCGCTAATGTAATCAGTGCTTTAACATCAAATACATGTGAATGGTCTCTGTGTATGCTACTCCATTTTCATGTAATCAAAATAGACCACATTTAGTCGTCAGACTGTTGTGATTTTACACAATGATCTTGCAGCAACAGCCAAGCAACCCAAATAGCTAGAAACACGTCTCCACGGCATGCAAGTTCTCCGCCTACCTGTTTAATGTACATGGTCGTCTATACAGGGACTTTCCTCAGAAATAAAATCTGAAAACCACCCTCCTCCTCCTCAAAAACAGAGAAGAAGGGCAAAGCGACTATTCTTAAGCCTTTTTTTGGCTATTCTGCTACGTCGGAGATACGCGAAATATCCACACAAAACAGAAATAAACGAAAATGGCGACGGGGCGGGACAAATGGAACAGTTCATTATGCATTTAGGTGATATTGGCGTTATAAACATGTAAATGTCAGAAATCTTGTGCATTGTTAGGTTTATTTGTGTTTGCATACATATAAAATAATTTCAGTAACTTAATTTGAAATTTCTATAGGTTGATTAAACATACTGTGCCATTCGATATTTAATCTAAATGACGATAACTTTCGATGTATTCCCCTTTTTTCTTGGATTGGTATATTCCTGGTGAGGGCGAAGTTGAGCGCCAAAGAAAGATTTGACTTAAGTGTCAATTGTTACATACGGTTTCTGAATGTATCGAAGGCTACATTTTGTGAAACGGGACTAAAACTAGTGGTTCGATTGTACTGATTGGCATTTGGGGTTTTGTTACAGCAGACTTGCAGGTCTTTGTTATTTTGATCAAAACTTGAAAGTTATTTTATTTATCTCGCCAACCATTTCTCAGTCACATGAATGTCCGTTATCAAATATAGGGTATTATCTATTAACTGTCAAACAACCTCTTAGCCTTCTGAATAAATGTAGGCTATGTGTCTCGTGGTCCTTATGTCCCAAGATATAGGCCTAACCATTTGTTTACTGAATTTTATAGGTCTACTCCTTTGAATGAGGTTGCCACGTGTTTGCTTGTTAATGTTAGCTGTTTTTTCGTAAAAACAGTTTTTGTGTGTACTTTATGACACCCCCATCGCTTTATTTGTGTCGTTCCCAAAGTATCTCTGTAGGTGTCATCATTACACAGTTGCGCGTGACCTGTACTTAATCCACGAAATGAGTAGGCTACTGATTAAACGGTGACACACAAATTACTTATCTTCTGTGAATGGGAAACTATCAGAGTTACAATAGGCCTATAATTCTTGAAATGTTGTGTCCATATTAGGCCTATTACAATTTTTGCCCGTCATTTTCATACTTGTCTCAGTAGCCGATAACCACCTTTTAAAACACCCAATATTTTCACAGCCACCATCTTGTTTAATTTCCAACTTGTAAGTGATTCGTTGAAATCGAATTTCCTAATCTCGCTGTTGACATGGAATGACCCTTTTGCAAGATGTGTTTTTCATTGTACAGTGGGTACCAGATAGGTCCTGTATGACAGCATGTCTTATAATATTAAGGCATTTTGGTATGTGTTGAGGTAAGCACACAGTAGGAGTTTAGCAAAAGTGAACATTGTAGATAAATGTGAAAATTATTCAAGAATTGTAAATTGCAATAATTATCTCTCTGTACTGTTTTCTTTTTAGGTTAATTACCAATTTACTCTACCTACTAGCTCCACTTAGGCTCAGGCTGCTTCATCATAGTGAAACTATTGACTGAGCAGTCTGCTAGATAAACCATTAGAATGTACATGTCATGCATAAGGTGCTGGATGCCATTAGGATAAATACATTTAATATTTATTTAGTCTGGAAACATTTGCAATGAAATGCTTCTGATGGTATGGTGTGTCACAGTTCAGAAGATTAGGCTTCAAAGACTTCTCTGTAATGAGACACTGCATAATGGAATAATCTCAGTGAAAACTCATTTTCTTAGAAACTTTATCATTTATTGTTTTTATAAAAACACACACTGTTTAAAAAACAATAAATTAATTCAGAAAGCCTGTCCAAATTTTATGACAAAAACAATAAACAAACAACATAAAAACACATTGCTAAGGCATGTATTGCAGTATAACGTGCTGAGATTCATTAAATCCACAAATCAAAGGCAAATAGTATCAGTGAATATCCCTAAAATCACAAACAGAAAAATTACCTTTATGCAAGTACTCCAGTGACATATTTTCTTTTCCTGTTTTCTCTTTTTAACCTCAGCTGATATTTCATTGCTTAAAAATGTTAGCCAAGAGGCTTATTTCATTTCAACTGTTGATTTATTGTCCAGTAATATGTCTTTTTTTCAAGTAATCTACAAAGGAAATGCCAAGCACTTGATTAAGGCAGTGCAGTTATTGGGCTGAGCTTGAACTGGTGGACCGGAGACTGCAGGGGCAAGGGCGTCAGGAAGGAGGTAGGGAAAGAAAAAACGGGGGAAGGCTCTTCCCAGCTCTTGCCCAGCTCAAAGTCATCGGAGAAGAACGGGGAGGGGGTTGTGAGGCCATGGGGTGCAGGGGTGGGCGGGGGTTCAGTTTCAGCAGTTCCAGACACTTCCACGGTTCCTGGCAGAGTGGCAGAGTCCATGGATGGCCCCGGAATGGATGTTGGCTCTCGGAGTGCAGGAACGGGCCTTGTGACAGCGTTTCCTGTGAACTCTGAGGAGGAAGCTGAGGAATCCATGGAGGCCCCTGGGACGCAGGAGGAAGGGGAAGACGGCGGCGCCGTGGAGAGAACCTCAGCCTCAAACTGTAGCAGCTGACCCATGAAACTGAAGTTGGGAGAGATGATGGCCCGCTGCTGACGGATGATGTCGAAGGCCTCCTCCAGCCGAAGTCGCCGGCTCCGCATCAGGTACGCCATGCAGATGGTTGGGGAACGCGAGATGCCAGCCTCACAGTGCACCAACACTTTTCCGCCAGCCTGTTTCACCCGATCTAAAAGAAGAGACAAGAAGAAAAAGAGTGTAAACAAGCTGTTGTGAACAGTCTCACATCACCAACAAGCATAACAACGAACGGAAACGTAAATCTTGTGCTGAGGTGGAGGATGAAAACATCTCTGGTGACGCAGAAGCTTAAGAGAATGCCAAAAATGGGTGAGCGAGTGGGAGGTAGGAGGACTGAAGAGACAGATGCAAGTGAAGCATGGACTGTTGTTTTGACAGCTCTGGGTGCCGTACGCCCTCAACTTTCTCTGTGTTCCCTGCATCAACCTTCGTCATCTTCATCATTCTCATCATCAAACCCAATACTCATTTCTTACACATCTGCAGTCAAGCTCCACACAGCCTCTGCCTGCCTGGCCTCATTGATTCCTTCCAACACCATCTGAGTCATATCATGCAGCAGCACCACAGGACCCACCTCGCCCAAGAGGCCCATATCGCTCCCTGTTGCTCAACCCACACAAGCTGTTGTTCTGATTTTGATATCAGCCCGACAACCACACTCCGCCTTTGCACCAGAGGGCAGAGTAGTAAAACCACCAAAGGAGAATCAAAGACTATGATTTATAGATTCTCAGGGACCTCAGCCTTTTCCTCTGCACTGTGTTCTAAGAACCCTATATATTTCTGTTCTGTTGGATTCAGAAGGATGAAGTTAGTCATCACTTCGCTTGTCTCCACTGAGGACTGCCACAGCAATTCCATACAAATCCATAAAACCCATAACATGTTTAGAGTGCAAATACTTCACAATTAAAACGTTGGAGAAAACAAGCTGAACTAATTTAATTAGTTCTATATAAAAGCTTTTTTATCTCTGGGATAATGCTCTGGTCTGACACAAACCCCCTGCACTGATGACTCGTGATCCAGCGTGGCAGCGGGCCCTTCTCTGCTTTCACGTCAATACTTTGACAGACTTCACTCACAAGCCTTGGACATAGACCGAACATACACACACACACACAACATAGTGCTTGTCAGTTACAGTCTGGTAGGTTAAGCCACACACTCTTCCACATGCCATGGCAGTGGCAGCTTCTAGCGTGGGGGCGAGTGACACATCCGTGTCCTTGCGTAACCAAAGCCTGCCTCTGACGGCAGCACAGTTCCGGCCTGGCAGCTGTATCCCGCCTTATAAATATATAAATAAATAAACAGCTAAGTAAATAAATAAGCACAAAGAACATCCCCACCCCATTAACTGGTTCCGGACACACAGTTCACATTGCTTATTGGCTGAATAACATTTGGCTCTGCTTGGCCAATGGGCAAAAATCTCTGTTTTGGTCTCCCATGTCTATAAATAGCTCCAGAGCATTCTTTTCCTCCCTTTGTGAGATTTTTTTTCTGGCCTATACCATAGCTGTCCCCTTGGAGTCCTCTTTGGCTGGCTTGCCTAACCACCTGCAGCCCTTAACTCATTTTCTGTGAGACCATCATCCTTGTACACATTCCTCTAAGCTGGGCATCCTCGGCTCTCCCCGCCCTGCCTGTCATCGGCTTGCTCGCACTGTGCCACCGCAGCCACGCCCGGTCATGAGACACCGGAGGAGAGATTAGTGAGCACACATCCGGTGACAACTGCACTTTCTTTAACTGCCAACAGTAGGGGATCAGGAAGGGAGGGCAGCGGCTCTTTCCTTGAATCACCAAGGATTTGTGTGTGAGTTGGTCATGTGGGGAGGGGAGAGGCAAGTCAGGATTGGTCGCGCCGCTTGAGTCCCCTGATTAACGTGAGAGTTTCGTTTATTTCTGGATTCCTCCGCCGGGCCCTGCCAGCAGAGGAAGTCTTAATTTAAAAACGCTAAGATGTGCCACGAAAATAGATGACTTCAGCAGCTATCTATAGCCGTGCCTTGTAACACTGCCTGAGTTCCGACGAAAGTGTGAATGAGTTGTGTGAAAAGCTCTACATCTGCAAAGCAGAGACCTTATTAGCAACCTGTACTTCCACATAAGCACTATGAATAACATGGAAGAAAAGGCCCAGGCATAAAGATGGCTAAGAGCTATGCAAGCTTAGACTGGAGCTAACAAAGAATGGAAGTATGTTTCTTTCTTCACCTCCTCCTTGAGATGGGCTGCATGTTGTGTGTCCAAAATTAGCCCAGGCAGGGCTGAGACAATGACCTTGTGTGTAACACGCCTGCTATGTGCTTTAAAATAACACTCCGTCTTTGATTTTAGACTCTGGTTCCATACCCTGGCTGTGCCATGTCAAGGCACATGAATACACAAAGAAAGGGAAGTCCCTTGCTTGGACATAGAATACTAAACAGTGTAGATGTGCAGTGCAGTGTCCTGTGATAAAATCTCAATGTTTTGATGACCAATACTGAATCTTCTGTGTCTCCCTACCTACAGCACCACCAGAGTGATTTGGCCTGTCCACAGGGCAAACTGAGGTTTACTGATTGGGGGATGAGGTGTCGTGATTGATGGGCCCACTCACCAATGAAGTCGAATGCCTCCTGGAAGTGGGAGCTGATGTCGGCTGTGTGGCTGTCCTCCACCGGGATCCACTTGTAGTCATACAAGCCTTTGGCCGGTTGCGTGTCCCGTCTGGAGACATTGAGCAAGGCCGTGATGCGTCGCTCGGCCAGGTAGTCGTGCCGGGAGGCATGGTAGGCACTGCCGAGGTAGAGGAAAGGGGTGAGCTCCACAGGTGGGCCCTGCGACAACACAAATAAAGAGAGAAAAGAATGTCAGTGCCAAGTTATTTAGGACCATTCTAACGTTCAAAGATTTGAAGAGAATGGGGGTATTTAAAAGGCTGCTTCCTTTTAAAAATAGCCCACATCAAAAACCAGAGAAGGTCATGGATAAAAGATAAACTCTGGGGTAGGCTACTTTAGATGTCAGCTGGATGGCTTTGATAACCAGTGGCTTTGACTGGACCATACCTTTTAACATTTAATGACAATTTGCTGAGTGGCCTGGTCAGTTGGATATAAATTACTACAACATTATTTTTTTAGATATTTATTTTACAGTTAGTTGACATTAAGTAGCCACTGCTCAACTAAGAAAGAACTAAAATAGTTGTGCTTGTCAGCCTTATCTGTTTTCCTGCAGAAGGCTGCTGGTGGCAGCCATGACAATAATAAACTTCCAGAGGGGAAGCGGCTGCTGTGGCAGCGGGCCACAAGGAGGAAGCAGCGGTACGGTTTTCTCCCCCATACCTGATCGTAATCGGGCTTGAGGTGGGAGCCCAGTTTCTCACGGTGGCTGCCGTTGACTCTCTCGGTTTCGGTTCCGGTCGGTTCGACTGCTTTCATCTCAGTGCAAAGTTCAGGGTATTGGGAGTGGAAGTTCTCATAACCCCCTATTGAAGGGAAAATAGTCAGGTTAGCCAACATGGCAAGACATAAAAATCATCTGTAACGACCTGTTTCCATTCATATGTTGTATCATATCATTTTCATGTTGTAGAATTACCTTTACACTGAAAGGTGTAGCTTTAGTGAGTAAAGTTGCCTGAACATCCCTCAACGTCAACTACATAACGTACATTCAAGTACCAAGTCCAAATGAATGGCACATTGTCTTTGGCTAAATAATCGGAATGACATGACAGCATATAAAATAACATTCGTGGGCTATTACTTAATTTTGAATGGCAAGAAAATAATTCGAAAGCAGTGCGCTGCGTTGCGCTGCGTGGTCTCAATCTTCCCGAGCCGTGACTCATCCCAGTCCTTTGACGCACGCTAAGAATTTATCTCTCCAAGTGTACAGAATACCCTGCTTATGAGGATGGTTGCTACAACACCGGCTGATCAAACAAATGACTGAGCCTTAAACGAGTCATTTCACGGAAACTATGGAAGTATGAGTTTACTTTTAAGTCTTGAGAAGGAATGATAACTGGCGTGAAATGGGGCGACAGTTTGAGAACAATCAAAGAAGTGACAGATGTTTATGTCGTTGCCCTTTTTCCTGTATTTATATGCCATGCTTTTTGTTACAGACTGGTAGCCCAGCGCTTAGGTGCCTATACAAATACAGCCAGGATGTCAAACCATTTTTGCTCCCTTTCTATGACTACCCTGTTCGTTGTTGCCTCACACGGATTCATTTCATGAGATATTGTAGCCATGCTTTATAAAATATAACTGTAAGTTTCTCACCTTTCAGAAAGCAGATGTTAGCACCACTTGCTGACAGTGTATTAATCACGATTTGAGCGACACTGTCCTTTCTGAGCTTTTGATAATGAGGTGTCCGATCGTCCAGAGCCACGACGGCCGAGATGCTGCCTTCTCGGAGCCGATACAAAGCTTTCTCGTCCGGAATGACAAACTGAAGCGGCACCGGGCCTCCTCGAGATCTCCTGACGACAACGGAATTCAGGTTCACATTGACAGAACCTTTAATATTAGAGTTCGAAAAAGAAAAGTATGGTCGGCAATCCACAATAAGACAGCTTCCACATTCCTTTCTGATTATTTTCCTCAAACGGCGACAATCTATGCTTGAAACCCTCATGTTGGCTGGTTGAATTTTAAAATATTTCTTTTTGGGTTGAAATGAAAAGGCTACACTTCAGGTGTCTAGGGCGTAGGAGCTACAGCAGTTTGCTACACCCGCTTGTGCGTCTGTGTCTACATTGCCTCTAAGGGGATTCCGTCCAAGGAGTTTTATATGAATGAAACCTCCGGCTCATGACGTCACGAACCATATATGGAGTGCGACGAGGTACGCTCACCAGAGTCCTGCCCACAGCAATATTGCCTGTACCTGGAACACGCCTTTACTTAAGGGTGAATATGCCGCGTTTGAATCAAAAATTAGTCACTGGTGTCCAAACGTTTCATTATCACTGTGTCTTTCTCTTTCACCAGGCTGATTTGATGTGATTTCATCAAGTGTGCCAAAAACGAGACTCTCATTAAACAAATTCAATAATGTTCTGTATTGACAGATGATGGCAAATACATTTCAGAACACCCAACGTTATTAACGTTACTGTGTTTAAATATGCCTATTCTTTCAACAATCACATAAGCCTGCTCTGTTTCCCTTTTTATAATCTTATTATTTTCTTTTTATGCTTATTATTTTTTCTTATTACACTTATCAATAACCTAGGCTTTAATTGTTGTCACAAAAAGTCTCGCCTATAAGTAACCGTAACAGATGCGCTTGTCTGACACCACAGTTTGAGGAAAGGTGACTGGACCAGGATAGACTTCCGATTGTCCTCGTGTATAGCCACCTGGCCTATATCCGTTTTTCATAATCCTATTAGTCTTAACAGGCTTAAACGTCACATTGGTCAAATGATATTCATGACAAGCAGCTTTGATGAGAGGCTTTGTCTGAACCTTTAGATACAGGCAAATCAACATATCCATATTTTCTACATCTTTATGTCTGAGTGAAGAGAACGTCTTAAAAAGCCTTAATGGTATAGGTTTATGACGAAAACATTAGCAGGACATTCCTGGCCATTGAAAGGGAGAGAGAGAGAGAGAGAGAGAGAGAGAAGTAGGATTCTATCCATAAGATTGTCAGCGGCGATTGTTGAGAGGAGAGAGAGGGAGAGGAACCTGGAGCATCATCAGTGGTTACAGGAAGAGGAACCTGCTGCCGGTGGATTAGAAGCAGCAGGCAACAGTCCATATGGCCCAGGCTTAATCTGGGAGAGTGACATCACACACAGGAGCACAGGGTGAGCACAAACTCCACTGCATCATCCCCGACAAGACACATACACACACACACACACACACACACACACACACACACACACAAGCACTTCCCCTCCTCTCAGTAGGTGGCTGATGTGACGTCAGAGTCAGTTCCCTGTGGTAGCTTTATGAATCTAACTAGGTGATTTTTTTTGTGTGTGTGTGTGTGTCTGGTAACCTGTGTGCTTGAAGTGTTTATTTGCATGTCTTTATATGTGACTCCAGATGTAAGCAGAAGGGTGTTGACATGCTGACACACAAGGCATCATCATACAGCAGTTCTGACATGACACCTAATCATTTATTGAATGTTAAAGGGTAATTGTGTGCTGCTGGTGACAGGGTTGTGTGTGTGTGTGCACACGTAATTCTGTGTGTGAGTGAGTGAATGAGTCTGAATGTGCGTCTGTAACCATATGTTAGACTCTGTGATTCCCCATCCCCCTCATCTCTGTCTCTCTCTCTCTCTCTGCCTCCTTTGCTTTTCCGCGTGCAGCTAATGAGATTGGCTTTCTTCATTCATGCACCCCATGCTGTAGCAGTAATGTGTTTAAGAGGTCTGTGACTCTAAGCTCTGATCCATCTAACTGTCCAGAGGCAGAGGTGGCTTGCTCACCTTGGCCCGGAGGCACACAAACACAACAAACACAATCCCCAGCTTTCCCTTAGGCCTTAAGACTGCAATCATGTGCTACTGCAGTGAACTGAGCTCATGTCTCACATGCCAGCAATATGGAATGCCATGAGGCACTCTGCCTCAAGCTGCAAAGGGGGAAAAATAGGAAAAAATAGTCCAGTTTGCAGGGAGATTTTGAAGCCAAATTGGCTGGGTGTCATTTGGTAACATTTTGGCCAATTGTTCATTTTTTTGTCTTTCTCTCTTTTGCACCATGCATCCCTCACTGGACAGTGAGAATAGAGAAAGGTTGGTTGGCACATAAAAGTTGGGGCTTTGTTTTTATTTGTTTGTTTGTTTGTTTTGTTATGTTCTGTTTTTGTTGTTCTGCCTCCTCAGACACACGAGTGCTTATTTTTGCAACAAAATTAGCGCCTTGGCATGCAGGCTCTTTTACCCCTTGTAATATCAAACTCCTGCTGTGTTTACAGTAGGGTCTGCATTGTCTTTGCTTGACAGCATATACTCTGTCTACCTCTAGTGACTTCCTGTCCTGCGTCAAAAGCACAAGCAAATTTTTTTGGACTATGGTCAGACAACACAAATATACACAATGGCAGGCGAATAGAACACCGCAGGGCCTTTGGCTTACCCAGGTGCTTCCTGGACTCCTGTCAGCCAAGCCAGGCTGGATTCCAGAAAGATCTTGACATGCTCCCCAAATGAGTGCAGCTTAGCCAACTCAGCTGACCATCCACTGCAGAACCAAGTCCACTCTCTAAGGGTCTTTAAAAAGCTAACATGGTGGAGGTGGTTAGTTTACACAGAGAGGGCTGCTGCTGCAGTTGCCCAATACCTCCCCCCATAAGTTTCTGGAATGAAAACAATGATCTGAGGGGCCTTGTCACAGGTGACGCACTGTTTGGCAATGGAGGGGGCCCACACAGATACAAGAGCATGTGGCTGAGTGGAATGAACATTCCACCTGGTGAGTCGAGTGTCACTGACAGGAAAAGATTTCCAAACTCTGCTGAGAAGTAGTTTGGGCCACGTGCACACAAGCAACTAAATCTTTCTCTCTTTCTTTCTCTCTCTCTCTGTCACTCTCTCTTTTTCCACCTCCCCTCTGACTTTCTGGGCCAAAACATCTCAGATGTGTTTTTTCTAAAACTTTCCATGGTTCTCTGCTGACACATACACAGACACACACACACACACACACTCATCTGACTCACGACACCCACCTCAGCTGACTCCACACCTTGTTCATCCCGCCACAGGGCAAAACATACAGAATCAAAGTAAAAAGAACAGAGAGAAGGGAGCGCGGATGATGGAGAACAAAGGAAAGAAATTCAGGGAGGAAGAGAGAGAGAGAGAGAGAGAGAGAGAGAAGAGACAAAGGGGAGAGAGGGAGGGAGAGGGAAAGTAGCACGCGCAGGTCCTCTGCAGCTGGAGGGCTGGAGAACAAAGACGTGTGAGTGCCGTTGCTGCTGCTGCTGCTACTGCAGTATAAATAGCGTGAAGGCCCCAGGTGGTGGCTGACTCCTAAACCCTGAGCCTGCTGTACCTGCCTGTCTAGAGCTGTGTATGAGGAAGGAGACCACAGAGAGCTATTTTTGGCCTGCAGGTTTCTGTGCTACTTGCCTTTTTTTAATGTGTGTGTCTCCTTGGGGTGCGATTGTTGTTGCTGTTGTTGTTGTGGTGTGATTTTGCATATTCTCTCTCCCTCTCTCTTTTTGTTGGTACACTTGTGCATATTTATGTGCCTTACCCTTATGATCTCCTGTGTTCAACACAGCCTACAAATACCACATGAGCTACATCTGCATAAGATGCTTATTTACCATATCAATGCTTGGCAGCAAATAGTGTGAATGAGTGCACAAGAGAGAGAGAATGGGACAAAGAGTGTGTGCATATGTGTGTGTGTGTGTGTGTGTGCACATCATAGATTCATCAGTGTGAAACCCGGTGGTGTATCTGTTGTAACACCTGGGTGTTACCCTTCTCTCTATTGTCTAGAAAGGGGAATGGGGAGTACCATTTCTCACTAGTGGAGGTGGTTTACGCAGGAGATGATATCTAGTCACGCTAAAAAGTTTTGTGTGTGTGTGTGTGTGAGTTCCAGATGCTGTTTTAGTCCTCTTTGCGGTTCTGTGTTTAGTCAGAAGGAAACTCGGGGAGGAAGTGTTGCCTTTTTGTTGGTAGAAGGTCACAGTGAGTAACGATCACATGCACCAGTACAGTGACCATGAACAGTAGACAACAGCCACCACAGCAATAAGCAGAAGTGCAGAGGTGCTCTAGCATACTGGAGTCCACAAGGCTGAAGAATTAGTAGATCCACTTCTTGATTGGGTGAAGTTATGGTTACAAATATAAGACATACACACAAATATATACAGATATTTTCTCTCTCTTTCTATCTCTCTGTCTCAAACACACAAAAAACACACACACAAACATACACACACACACAAACACACACAAACATGATGCTGGCATTCCCCTTATTTCCCAGCTCATCAGAACCTCATAGCCAAGCCCCTTCGCTATGAGTCATCTGGCCAACTTACAGTAAGACTGTCGAGTCTAGGCTTCTTCTCCCCAGGCTCCATTAGACCAGCAGAGTTATGTGCTCGTCACAACTGTGGTCACGGGGTGACGATTCACAGCACTGAAGGTTAGCGCTCATCAGAAATTGATGGTGATACGGACAGGATGTATGTGTTGGAGACTGAAGATTTGGGGAATGGGCATTACTAAATGATTCTAAACCACAAGGATGTGGTCATGTCCACATTCTACATCTGCATGTCCTACATCCAGTTACTATTGTAATTTGTACATCCATAATTCTAAGTATATAGTCTATACATTTATCCTAATTGTGACACATATAGCACATAGTGAACACACAGTGAAGTGAAGCACACACTATCCCAGAGCAGTGGGCTGCCTACTACAGTGGCGCCCAGGAATCAGTGTGGTGTTAGATGCCTTACTCAATGGCACCTCAGCCATGAAAAGGCATGGGAGAGCAGTGCTTAACCACTTCCACCACACATTTCTCCTACTGGTCGGGGATCGCCAACCCTTCGGTTTCAAGACCGAAACTCAAACCAGTAGGCCATGGCTGCCCAACAATGTGGTCCATGGTTCATTCCATGCACTCAGGATGTACCCACACTGTTTTCCACAGTTTCATCTTATCCATGAATTTCTTGCTGTGAGACTGGAAGTCTCTTCTGTTGTCCTCTGGGGAGACCTGGAGGCTACTCTGAACACGAAACGTGTGTGTTTTATTGCTATCTGTACTATCACTTTGGACAAAGGCATCAGCAAAAATGCCATAAACACACACCATAAATATAAACAAATGTGTGGATATCCTTGACTGTTAGTCTCTTAGGTGAGGTGTTTAGTTGAGTGTGGGGGTTGAGGGATCCTGGAGTGCAGGAAGCCTGTACATCAAGAGGAAGTTTCATTTAAAGCCCCTTTAGTCAAGCACTTCCTCAGTGTTGCCACGGACACACTCTGTTTGTCAAGGAAGTGCTTGCTCTTCTTAAAAGTGCAGCATTCTTATGACATGACAGTGTGTGTGTGTGTGTGTGTGCTTACATGTTCATGTGTGCTTGAGGGCTGAACTACATATAGTATAATGACTGTAGCCGTAATATGATTGAAATATTCAACCAGGAAAACATGTCTTGGTGGGGAATTCCCTTCCTTTCAAAACAGCAGTGTGTTTACAATGCAGACATCTGTGCTGCTCAACAGTATCTGATTTGCACCTTAAATAGGCCACAGGTATGCGCAATGTTAATTGTGATGTTGTTATGTCCTCTGTGGTTAAGTTCAATTGTGTAACAAATTTCTAAAGTTTAAAACTCATTACTAACAGCTATAATCATATGAAATATCCTTTTGCAAGACTTTACCTAACATATTCTTAATTTAATTGATCTTTTCAGGCACATATCTGCTAATTTTCCATTTTGTGCAACTTACTTAGGCTACTTACCTTTCTAACTAGTAGTATATTTCTCACATAAACATTTTCAATGTGGCTTGAACATCTTGCAGTGCAGTGAAATTAAACACTAGCTATTCATACTGAATGTCATGTGACTGTGCATAGGGCTGCAGGATTTAAAGGATTTAAGGATATAAAGCCAAGGTTGCCTGGACCAGTAAGTCTGGGATGCTCCAGTGTAGACACTTTGCTCAGTGATGCTGATGGGTGATGATGAGGTGCAAACGATTGGGCCACTTAGCAACTGTACACTTTCATAACTGTACGTTCACACCAAGAGCTACTGAAGCTGTGAAATTGGCAGAAGTAATTCACATTGTATTGACCAAAGCGTCAAGAGTGACAAAACCGACTAGCGACAAAGTTTGGGTGACTAGAGTGAGTAAAAAAAGTGAAATACTATTTCATTTTATGCAAATAACCTATGACATGTTTTGGCTGGAAGCAACATGGCAATGGTAACGGCATGATGGTATGAAAGCACAGTAAGGCTCAATGTGCTTGTTTACACAGCAACATTCACAAGGGTCAAGGCCCACCAGGAGTTTGAGGCCTAGTTGGCCTGTGTGAGTAATTGTGTGGTATTTGCCTGAGAGTGGGTAAAGAGACAGCCACATGCCACTGCCATCAGACACACACATTCACAAACTCACACACACACATTCACACACACACTCACACACACATTCACACATACCAAAGCCTAATGGAAGGGATGTGGAAATGGACGCCTGGCAGGAAGTTGTCAAACAGGAAGTTTCCGTTCTTTAGATGCAGGATTTGTCCCAGGCAAAGAGGAAATACCAGAGATCCTTTAGGTGGAGGACTTCCCCTCCCCTCTGGGGTGACTTCACAAGGGGTTGTTTCATCCCTTTTGTTTAGACTCCAACCCCATCTCATCTCTTGAGAATTGTGGAAATGCAATGGATCATTAGTAATAAATAAGTCAGTGGTCAATAACTACTTGCTCTCAAATTCCTTAACTTTTAGAAATGCTGGCCTAACCTGCAGCTGGGATTCAACGTTACCCTCATCTGAAGTGCACTGGTCAGCACCTACATGGAGAAGGAAAGCATGTTTGTTGTTTTGTATGAAAGGTAATTAGTGACTCCCTTCCTCGAACAAAAGAACCTTGAGGTTTGTTCTAGCCATTGTTACCTTAGGCCAATGGCATGGATGAGTCATAAAACTCCTAGATAACAGGCTTCCTAAAGGCTGTCACGAACCCCCTTAGCCGTGACCAGTGCCGCCACTGTGCTAGTATTGTTATGGTCAGATAATCCACACATTACTATTTGCTGTCGTAATTCCAGCATTGTCCCCACAGCGGCAATGGCAAAAACAACGACGCCTGTGAGGAATGTAGGTCTACCAGCTTGACCAGAAGACGTCAGCGATGGGGGAGAGGTAAGCTCCTTCCCTTGATGTTAAGACAGACAAGTGGTCGTCATCATCTGTCACCTGTCACTTGTCACCACTCCCCACCCCCACCCTGTATACAAACTTGAAGCCAAGAACACCTGAATCTCAGCTCACCTGACCGACGAGGAGTCAAATCCTCTCACCTGTATTTCCTCACCCCCCCCTACAGCCCAGAGCAGCCACTGACCTTTGCCCCCGAATTGGGTCTGTTTACAGCCAGTGCTGCCTCACATGACCCTGGGGCTTTCAGAATTCTGTCTCATAATTACTTGGGACATGTGAGGAGTGGCATAGCACTTCTTTACAAAGAAAAAACCCTGGCAGAGACAGTTGATGGTTTTAAAGTATCTTTGGCTATGGCTTGGATTTATTATACAGAAAGTTTCAGGTAAAATTATATCATGGGTGTGCATGCAGTGGAAACTACCTTTATTGCTTGATAAGGCACAAAGAAGGAAGTTGTCAGTTTGGAGCTCAGCTGTTCACAGGCTAATATTAAATATCAATGTCATATCAGGTCAAGTTTAATAGTACCCAAAACAGACCGTCCTAGATTGTTACATGGAATTCTTCAAGCCCATGTTGTTGTAGCTGAATGATGAAAATGATTGAAATGACTGAATTGTTGTACGAAATATTGTTATACTATATATAATATTTTTACTGACATTTAGATCTCCATTTAATGTTGTCACAGTGCAGAATAGTCAAACTCGGTACTGGTACTCGGTAGAAAGAAAACCCAACCATTGTCAGCACAGATTCAGAAAAAGATTCTCTGCACTCTTTGTGTGACCAAAAGCTTGGTTAACTTGCATGAATCTAAGTGTGCAGAGAATCTTTTTCTGAATCTTCTATATGTGTCATGTCTGGCACCTTAATAAACGTGAGTGCAGTGTCCATCTTGAAAAGTACCATGGAGTGAAAATTAACAAAAAAAAAAGAGATTTTGAACTTAAAGTGATTGTGGAGACTTCAGCTGCAGCACTTCCCATGATCAGCCAGCTGAGCTCAGTGTTGTGAATGTCAACAAAATGTTCCATGTGTTCAGCTGCTGGTGAGGGTGCAGTCAGGGAGGGGGAGCAGGGTGGGGCTGAGTGCTCGCCTGCTTTCAGTGCTGAGATGTGTCAGCTGGAGGAAGGGGATATGGCACTAGTGAAAACAGCACTGTTGTAAATTTGTATCTAATCTCATGCTAATATATTGTATGTTAATATGCTAATATGTTAATATTACATTTATTACATATGTTATTACATTTGTATGTTAATATATTAACATTAACATTTTATGTACATTTTATTTTTATAAAAAAAAGATTCTTTCTTTAATTGTTGTTTCTCCCAACAATCATGTAGTTTTTCAAATGCACCAGCAACCAAGCCCACCCCCCTCTATGTACAGCTTACAGTAGAGTTACATGCTTTTGAAATTACCTGTAGTATTACCTGGATATGATGACAGATATGGGGTGACACACAGACACCTGTTACTACATAATGAATCCAGGCTGTCAGGCTTTCATGGTGCACTCAGAGAGAGACACACAATCCAAACAATTAAATTTAGCTGCCATTGTGGGCGTCGGGAAATGAGAGGATTTCCACTTGTGTGTTGTGGTGTTGCCAGAGATGAGGCTCTGACATTTCACTGTATGGAATACTTCATGAGCTCATGAGAGGAGTGATTCGAGAGAATGACTCATGTGTCGGTATTCTTAATCTCGCCTGCTTTTTCAGATGTGTGGGGGGGGTGGCGGCTTTTCCTGTGCATGTCCCTCTTTCCTGCCAGGTATGAGAGCTGTAAAAGCTAGCTGGGTTTTCAACCCCCCAACCCCTACCCCCACTCAACCTCTCCACCATCCAGCCATCTCTCCCTTTCTCCCTCTCTCCACAGCTCCATCCTCCATCCTCTTCCTCCTCTTGTGGGGACACTGAGGAAACACAAAGCCACTAACCCGCTGCCTCTGTGTCAGCTCTGGAACAGAAACCTCACCCACATGACAAAACAATGGTGGTGTGTGATTGTGTGTGTGTGTATTTCCATTAGGGACTGGTATGTTTAGGTCAGGCACTAGACTGCACAGTGGTTGAGGTGGTCTGTCTGACATGCATGCACTCACAGTGACTATACCATTACTACTCCTTACCATGACCATGCTATTCAGGTACAATAAACTGATGATGAACTCATCATAGATATGTGGGTGATGGAAGCAGAATCACAACGAAATACCAGGGACACCTAATGATGTCATTCTCTGTGTGTGTGTGTGTGTGTGTGTGTGTGTGTCAGGGGCTTCTTGTCTTAAATCCCCTGTGGTCCTAGACATAAGAGGATCCTGCAAGTGTGACTCATCCTGCCCACCAATGTCTGCACAGAGAGGGAGAGAGAGAGGGGGAGGAAGCGAGAGAGAGATGGAGGAGAGAAATCAGCATCATAAGAACACAGCCCAGACACATTTAGGGCAGAGCAGTCAGTGCTCCACTGACAGATTCAGCCCAATATTACAGAAAGCAAAAAACATCTGTCATCTCTATTCACAGTCATTAAGACCCAAAGCCGTCCTTTAAGCACCGCCCATTACAACATTACCCGTGTTAATGTACGTACATCATTGATATGTACAATATGTATGATATAATACTAGATTAGTAATCTTTGATATTAAGGCACCTGGTTGTCCAGATTGCAGATTAGATAACTAATATTAGCGACTGTTGTGAGGGTTATGAATTGCACACGGGCACAGACCTCATTCAATAATACACACACACACACACACACACACACACACACACACACACACACACATTTATAAAGCTCTATAGAAAGCAATGGTAATATTATTGAATGTGTCAGTAATATTGCTAATGCTTTGTATAAAGGGTTTTTTTTCAGTCTGTGGAGGAGTATTCGAATGTAAGAATTTCACTGTAGGCGACTTGCTACCCAGTACCTTTTTTAAATGTCACAATAAAACATTGAATCCTTCTCCTAGTATTGCTGTTGTTCTCAGTGTTACATAAAGATGAATATAAAAGCTTTAGCTCATGGTCACAGTGAGTGGCCATGCCCACACACACAATAGGAGAGTCCATCTCTCCCAGCTGTAGACTATCCACATAGCCTTCTGCGAACCAATCAAAACCTGGTGAGTCAGACAGTCACTTAAAAGCAAATACCAACACTGAATCATCTAAAACATTTGAACAAGTGCTAATTTCAGAGAGCCTGATGTCCACGACTTCTCTCATGCCCCCGCTTCGCCATGCATGGAGGAGAGAATGGCGTGATTCAGTGTGAATGATGATCGGTTTCATTTGTTCACCAGCTCCATTCTGTGTTTAGCTGTGTTGTTGTCTTGGGTGACTGATTACTGTGCATTTCACTGGAGAGTCCAGGGTTTTCAATAGAAGAGTGTTGATTCCTTTTGTTAGGACAAGCAAACACACACACACACACACACACAATCATGCATGCGCTTTCTCTACAGTGACTCACAGGACATCTCAAACAGTCAGTTCCTCATCGCCCATTATCAGCTGGCCAACCAGGAAGACAGTTGTGCAGACCTAAGCTATACACACACACACACACACACACACAGGGAAAAAGTATGTAGACATACACACACTCACACACACATATATGAACACATACAGTACACACACACAGACACACACACACACACACACACACACACACGAAAAGAGACCTAGTAGACTCTTAAGCAGGAGCAGCAGTGATACTCATGCATCAGTTCCATGCTAAAAGTTCAGTCATGGAAGTCTTGTCAACATTTGAGCTCGGGCACAAGACCGACACTGGGAGACAATCCATCAGGAGATTTACAAAGAACAGAGTACTTCCTGTGTGAGGGGAGGTGCAGGAACCCACACAACTGATATTGATTTAGTGAATAATTTTCCTTTCACACAGAATTACAAACTTCTAGGTAAATGTATTACAAGGTACTAACGTACCAGTCTTTTGTCTGCTGTGGTTAGAATATTTGTACAGTTGCCCTTGCAGCAGTTATCTTCTGAGTCCTTTGTACCGGATCTTGGGTAAATGATTTTGTGCCATTGTTTTGTCAGAGCATGGCTACATCTGCAACATGTTACTGTAATGGTGGTGTTTTAGGAATCCACAGACATGAACAGGCTTAAACCTTCATATTACTGTGATGAGTGTGATGAGAAGACTGTTATGAGAAGACTTTCATCTCGAGAGCATGTTCTTGCAGAGTAGTGTACAATGTATAGTCAATATATATATGTATATAATGCAGTATATGACATATGACACATTTTGTATATTGGACAACTGTTTTTGCTGACAACAGCCACTCTTCATCAGCATGTCCAAAGTACTAATGTAGCACAAACACAGATTTTCAAATGAGTTGAGTCTGTATAATGACATAAAAATACTCATCCAATTACCAGTAGAAGAGAAAAAGCATGTTTTGTTCCCATCGCCTTCCTCCCACATTTTTAATTTCGACTGCAGATAACAAAATGACACTTAATGAGTGCAGAGATAATCTGCAGGTAGAGCAGAAGACTAAAATGGGCCAGTGGCTGTTCTGTTCCCCATGACTGGACGACATGTTCTCGTTCCCTTCCCGGCAGACTACACCTCTCGCCGTCCCCCCCAACCCCTCACCCTCCAGCCCCGGCCTCCACAACCCCTCTTCCCACCGCCCTGTCAACGCCGCCGGGTTTCCTGCCGCAACTGGCAACTGGTGACTTCCTGTCGGACAGGAAACGGGAGCAGTGCGTCGGCCAGGCAGGATGCTGAGTTTGAAGACACTGGAGTACAGCCGGGAGGGTTAGTCTGCTGGGAGAAGTGCTTGTCAGTGCAATTTCCTTTATAGGGCCGCCACCACACAATGCTCATCGCTGCATGCCTGCCACAAATCTGCAGTCTTCAATCTACTGTCAAAAATATCCTCTTCAAAATCAACTTGGTAACATTTTAGATTACTACTCTGCTACCTAGCATGGATGGATCCGATTCTTCTGCATGTATTAGTGTTAATGAATGTAATATATAATACATTGTTTTTGCTGACTTACATTTTCTCTTCTATTGTGTGAAGTTTTGGAGAACGTCCAATAATGAAGTCAAAATTAATGTTATTGTTGGCAACACGAGACATCCTTGCATGCAAAACCTTCTGGTGGCACGCAAACCTGAATCAGCAAGTGAATCAGCAGGCAAAGTTTACACACAGACAAAAAACCCTTTAGGGCTTCCATTTAACTAACTAGTCCATAAAGGTATAGGAGGTATAAACAAACAGAAAAAACAATACACACACTATCAGTAAGAAAGCTATTTGATGTGTTGCTGATAAGTGTTTCTGTTAGGTGTTGCTTATGGGCGTGTCATTAATATGTGAATGCCTGCCTGGCCACACCTTTTTAGTAATAAGGCAAGCGAGAGTGAAACCAGCCCAACGCAATGATACTAGAGCATGGGACAACAGAGCTCTTACCACAAGGTGTGGTGCTGCAGGAAGGCATGCATATGAGAAAGCATGGCTTTGAGTGAGGGGGGGATTATTTAATAATTTTACGCTGCAGGCAGAGCGTGTAGATGTAGCGTGCCTTGAGGATGGAGCCACCTGAGCGGTTGGTTGTGTGTTTGGGAGCGTGAGCGTGAGAGTGCCTGCGGAGGAAATGCCTGCGAGCCAGCGCTTGTTGCCTCTCACTGTGAGCACCTGCTGTGGAATGAAGACGAAGGCAGGGCTCCTTCACTCAGTCACATACACACACATGCGTGCACAAAACACACACACACACACACACACACACACACAGAGCCAGG